>JASGCC010003805.1:0-22371 GCA_030067915.1 Hydractinia echinata | reverse complement strand
CTACACGTAAATCACGTGGTTCCACGCGCCGACAAGCGCCATCGGTCTATTCCTTCCAGTCTCAATGGACTACGACGTCCCAAGTCGTTTTCCTGAGCGCCAGGCCCTTAGAACACCTCAAACTTGCACAGGCTTCAAAGGCTGTAATATGGCCTTTTACGGCCTAATTAAGGCCTACACGTAAATCACGTGGTTCCACGCACCCAGACAGCGCGCCATCGGTCTATTCCTTCCAGTCTCAATGGACTACGACGTCCCAAGTCGTTTTCCTGAGCGCCAGGCCCTTAGAACACCTCCAACTGCACAGGCTTTCAAAGGCTGTAATATGGCCTTTTACGGCCTAATTAAGGTCCTACACGTAAATCCGTGATTCCACGCGCCCAGACAAGCGCCATCGGTCTATCCTTCCAGTCTCAATGGACTACGACGTCCCAAGTCGTTTTCCTGAGCGCCAGGCCTTAGAACACCTCCTGCCTGCACAGGCTTTCAAAGGCTGTAATATGGCCTTTTACGGCCTAATTAGGTCCTACACGTAAATCACGTGGTTCCACGCACCCAGACAAGCGACCATCGGTCTATTCCTTCCAGTCTCAATGGACTACGACATCCCAAGTCGTTTTCCTGAGCGCCAGGCCCTTAGAACACCTCCAACTGCCTGCACAGGCTTTCAAAGGCTGTAATATGGCCTTTTACGGCTAATTAAGGGTCCTACACGTAAATCACGTGGTTCCACGCGCCCAGACAAGCGGCCATCGGTCTATTCCTTCCAGTCTCAATGGACTACGACGTCCCAAGTCGTTTTCGAGCAGGCCCTTAGAACACCTCCAACTGCCTGCACAGGCTTCAAAGGCTGTAATATGGCCTTTTACGGCCTAATTAAGGCCTACACGTAAATCACGTGGTTCCACGCACCCAGACAAGCGGCCATCGGTCTATTCCTTCCAGTCTCAATGGACTACGACGTCCCAAGTCGTTTTCCTGAGCGCCAGGCCCTTAGAACACCTCCAACTGCCTGCACAGGCTTTCAAAGGCTGTAATATGGCCTTTTACGGCCTAATTAGGGTCCTACACGTAAATCACGTGGTTCCACGCGCCCAGACAAGCGGCCATCGGTCTATTCCTTCCAGTCTCAATGGACTACGACGTCCCAAGTCGTTTTCCTGAGCGCAGGCCCTTAGAACACCTCCAACTACCTGCACAGGCTTCAAAGGCTGTAATATGGCCTTTTACGGCTTAATTAAGGCCTACACGTAAATCCGTGATTCCACGCACCCAGACAAGCGGCCATCGGTCTATTCCTTCCAGTCTCAATGGACTACGACGTCCCAAGTCGTTTTCCTGAGCGCCAGGCCCTTAGAACACCTCCAACTGCCTGCACAGGCTTTCAAAGGCTGTAATATGGCCTTTTACGGCCTAATTAAGGTCCTACACGTAAATCACGTGGTTCCACGCGCCCAGACAAGCGGCCATCGGTCTATTCCTTCCAGTCTCAATGGACTACGACGTCCCAAGTCGTTTTCCTGAGCGCCAGGCCCTTAGAACACCTCCAACTGCCTGCACAGGCTTCAAAGGCTGTAATATGGCCTTTTACGGCTAATTAAAGGCCTACACGTAAATCGTGATTCCACGCACCCAGACAGGGCCATCGGTCTATTCCTCGTCTCAATGGACTACGACGTCCCAAGTCGTTTTCCTGAGCGCCAGGCCCTTAGAACACCTCCAACTGCCTGCACAGGCTTTCAAAGGCTGTAATATGGCCTTTTACGGCCTAATTAGGGTCCTACACGTAAATCACGTGGTTCCACGCGCCCAGACAAGCGGCCATCGGTCTATTCCTTCCAGTCTCAATGGACTACGACGTCCCAAGTCGTTTTCCTGAGCGCCAGGCCCTTAGAACACCTCCAACTGCCTGCACAGGCTTTCAAAGGCTGTAATATGGCCTTTTACGGCTAATTAAGGCCTACACGTAAATCCGTGATTCCACGCACCCAGACAAGCGGCCATCGGTCTATTCCTTCCAGTCTCAATGGACTACGACGTCCCAAGTCGTTTTCCTGAGCGCCAGGCCCTTAGAACACCTCCAACTGCCTGCACAGGCTTTCAAAGGCTGTAATATGGCCTTTTACGGCCTAATTAGGGTCCTACACGTAAATCACGTGATTCCACGCGCCCAGACAAGCGCCATCGGTCTATCCTTCCAGTCTCAATGGACTACGACGTCCAAGTCGTTTTCCTGAGCGCCAGGCCTTAGAACACCTCCAACTGCCTGCACAGGCTTTCAAAGGCTGTAATATGGCCTTTTACGGCTAATTAAGGCCTACACGTAAATCCGTGATTCCACGCACCCAGACAAGCGGCCATCGGTCTATTCCTTCCAGTCTCAATGGACTACGACGTCCCAAGTCGTTTTCCTGAGCGCCAGGCCCTTAGAACACCTCCAACTGCCTGCACAGGCTTCAAAGGCTGTAATATGGCCTTTTACGGCCTAATTAGGTCCTACACGTAAATCACGTGGTTCCACGCGCCCAGACAAGCGCCATCGGTCTATTCCTTCCAGTCTCAATGGACTACGACGTCCCAAGTCGTTTTCCTGAGCGCCAGGCCCTTAGAACACCTCCAACTGCCTGCACAGGCTTTCAAAGGCTGTAATATGGCCTTTTACGGCCTAATTAGGTCCTACACGTAAATCACGTGGTTCCACGCGCCCAGACAAGCGGCCATCGGTCTATTCCTTCCAGTCTCAATGGACTACGACGTCCCAAGTCGTTTTCCTGAGCGCAGGCCCTTAGAACACCTCCAACTGCCTGCACAGGCTTCAAAGGCTGTAATATGGCCTTTTACGGCTATTAAGGCCTACACGTAAATCCGTGATTCCACGCACCCAGACAAGCGGCCATCGGTCTATTCCTTCCAGTCTCAATGGACTACGACGTCCCAAGTCGTTTTCCTGAGCGCCAGGCCCTTAGAACACCTCCAACTACCTGCACAGGCTTCAAAGGCTGTAATATGGCCTTTTACGGCTAATTAAGGCCTACACGTAAATCCGTGGTTCCACGCGCCCAGACAAGCGGCCATCGGTCTATTCCTTCCAGTCTCAATGGACTACGACGTCCCAAGTCGTTTTCCTGAGCGCCAGGCCCTTAGAACACCT
This sequence comes from Hydractinia echinata, assembly GCA_030067915.1. NCBI lineage: Eukaryota > Metazoa > Cnidaria > Hydrozoa > Anthoathecata > Hydractiniidae > Hydractinia > Hydractinia echinata. Next base: position 19,220 of record JASGCC010003805.1, on the reverse strand, counting down.
CCAACTGCCTGCACAGGCTTTCAAAGGCTGTAATATGGCCTTTTACGGCCTAATTAGGTCCTACACGTAAATCACGTGGTTCCACGCCCAGACAAGCGGCCATCGGTCTATTCCTTCCAGTCTCAATGGACTACGACGTCCCAAGTCGTTTTCCTGAGCGCCAGGCCCTTAGAACACCTCCAACTGCCTGCACAGGCTTTCAAAGGCTGTAATATGGCCTTTTACGGCTAATTAAGGGTCCTACACGTAAATCACGTGATTCCACGCACCAGACAAGGGCCATCGGTCTATCCTTCCAGTCTCAATGGACTACGACGTCCCAAGTCGTTTTCCTGAGCGCCAGGCCCTTAGAACACCTCCAACTGCCTGCACAGGCTTTCAAAGGCTGTAATATGGCCTTTTACGGCCTAATTAGGCCTACACGTAAATCACGTGGTTCCACGCACCCAGACAAGCGGCCATCGGTCTATTCCTTCCAGTCTCAATGGACTACGACGTCCCAAGTCGTTTTCCTGAGCGCCAGGCCCTTAGAACACCTCCAACTGCCTGCACAGGCTTTCAAAGGCTGTAATATGGCCTTTTACGGCCTAATTAGGTCCTACACGTAAATCACGTGATTCCACGCACCCAGACAAGCGGCCATCGGTCTATTCCTTCCAGTCTCAATGGACTACGACGTCCAAGTCGTTTTCCTGAGCGCCAGGCCCTTAGAACACCTCCAACTGCCTGCACAGGCTTTCAAAGGCTGTAATATGGCCTTTTACGGCCTAATTAAGGCCTACACGTAAATCACGTGGTTCCACGCGCCCAGACAAGCGGCCATCGGTCTATTCCTTCCAGTCTCAATGGACTACGACGTCCCAAGTCGTTTTCCTGAGCGCCAGGCCCTTAGAACACCTCCAACTGCCTGCACAGGCTTTCAAAGGCTGTAATATGGCCTTTTACGGCCTAATTAAGGTCCTACACGTAAATCCGTGGTTCCACGCGCCCAGACAAGCGGCCATCGGTCTATTCCTTCCAGTCTCAATGGACTACGACGTCCCAAGTCGTTTTCCTGAGCGCCAGGCCCTTAGAACACCTCCAACTGCCTGCACAGGCTTTCAAAGGCTGTAATATGGCCTTTTACGGCCTAATTAAGGTCCTACACGTAAATCACGTGGTTCCACGCACCCAGACAAGCGGCCATCGGTCTATTCCTTCCAGTCTCAATGGACTACGACGTCCCAAGTCGTTTTCCTGAGCGCCAGGCCTTAGAACACCTCCAACTGCCTGCACAGGCTTTCAAAGGCTGTAATATGGCCTTTTACGGCCTAATTAAGGTCCTACACGTAAATCCGTGATTCCACGCGCCCAGACAAGCGGCCATCGGTCTATTCCTTCCAGTCTCAATGGACTACGACGTCCCAAGTCGTTTTCCTGAGCGCCAGGCCCTTAGAACACCTCCAACTGCCTGCACAGGCTTTCAAAGGCTGTAATATGGCCTTTTACGGCCTAATTAAGGTCCTACACGTAAATCACGTGATTCCACGCGCCCAGACAAGCGGCCATCGGTCTATTCCTTCCAGTCTCAATGGACTACGATCCCAAGTCGTTTTCCTGAGCGCCAGGCCCTTAGAACACCTCCAACTGCCTGCACAGGCTTTCAAAGGCTGTAATATGGCCTTTTACGGCCTAATTAAGGTCCTACACGTAAATCACGTGGTTCCACGCGCCCAGACAAGCGGCCATCGGTCTATTCCTTCCAGTCTCAATGGACTACGACGTCCCAAGTCGTTTTCCTGAGCGCCAGGCCTTAGAACACCTCAACTGCCTGCACAGGCTTTCAAAGGCTGTAATATGGCCTTTTACGGCCTAATTAAGGTCCTACACGTAAATCACGTGGTTCCACGCACCCAGACAAGCGGCCATCGGTCTATTCCTTCCAGTCTCAATGGACTACGACGTCCCAAGTCGTTTTCCTGAGCGCCAGGCCCTTAGAACACCTCCAACTGCCTGCACAGGCTTTCAAAGGCTGTAATATGGCCTTTTACGGCCTAATTAAGGTCCTACACGTAAATCCGTGGTTCCACGCCCAGACAAGCGGCCATCGGTCTATTCCTTCCAGTCTCAATGGACTACGACGTCCCAAGTCGTTTTCCTGAGCGCCAGGCCCTTAGAACACCTCCAACTGCCTGCACAGGCTTTCAAAGGCTGTAATATGGCCTTTTACGGCCTAATTAAGGTCCTACACGTAAATCACGTGATTCCACGCACCCAGACAAGCGGCCATCGGTCTATTCCTTCCAGTCTCAATGGACTACGACGTCCCAAGTCGTTTTGAGCCTGACAGGCCCTTAGAACACCTCCAACTGCCTGCACAGGCTTTCAAAGGCTGTAATATGGCCTTTTACGGCCTAATTAAGGCCTACACGTAAATCACGTGGTTCCACGCACCCAGACAAGCGGCCATCGGTCTATTCCTTCCAGTCTCAATGGACTACGACGTCCCAAGTCGTTTTCCTGAGCGCCAGGCCCTTAGAACACCTCCAACTGCCTGCACAGGCTTTCAAAGGCTGTAATATGGCCTTTTACGGCTAATTAAGGTCCTACACGTAAATCACGTGGTTCCACGCCCAGACAAGCGGCCATCGGTCTATTCCTTCCAGTCTCAATGGACTACGACGTCCCAAGTCGTTTTCCTGAGCGCCAGGCCCTTAGAACACCTCCAACTGCCTGCACAGGCTTTCAAAGGCTGTAATATGGCCTTTTACGGCCTAATTAAGGCCTACACGTAAATCACGTGGTTCCACGCACCCAGACAAGCGGCCATCGGTCTATCCTTCCAGTCTCAATGGACTACGACGTCCCAAGTCGTTTTCCTGAGCGCCAGGCCCTTAGAACACCTCAACTGCCTGCACAGGCTTTCAAAGGCTGTAATATGGCCTTTTACGGCCTAATTAAGGTCCTACACGTAAATCACGTGGTTCCACGCACCCAGACAAGCGGCCATCGGTCTATTCCTTCCAGTCTCAATGGACTACGACGTCCCAAGTCGTTTTCCTGAGCGCCAGGCCCTTAGAACACCTCCAACTGCCTGCACAGGCTTCAAAGGCTGTAATATGGCCTTTTACGGCTAATTAAGGCCTACACGTAAATCACGTGGTTCCACGCACCCAGACAAGCGGCCATCGGTCTATTCCTTCCAGTCTCAATGGACTACGACGTCCCAAGTCGTTTTCCTGAGCGCCAGGCCCTTAGAACACCTCCAACTGCCTGCACAGGCTTTCAAAGGCTGTAATATGGCCTTTTACGGCCTAATTAAGGTCCTACACGTAAATCCGTGATTCCACGCGCCCAGACAAGCGGCCATCGGTCTATCCTTCCAGTCTCAATGGACTACGACGTCCCAAGTCGTTTTCCTGAGCGCCAGGCCCTTAGAACACCTCCAACTGCCTGCACAGGCTTTCAAAGGCTGTAATATGGCCTTTTACGGCCTAATTAAGGTCCTACACGTAAATCACGTGGTTCCACGCACCCAGACAAGCGGCCATCGGTCTATTCCTTCCAGTCTCAATGGACTACAACGTCCCAAGTCGTTTTCCTGAGCGCCAGGCCCTTAGAACACCTCCAACTGCCTGCACAGGCTTTCAAAGGCTGTAATATGGCCTTTTACGGCCTAATTAAGGTCCTACACGTAAATCACGTGGTTCCACGCGCCCAGACAAGCGGCCATCGGTCTATTCCTTCCAGTCTCAATGGACTACGACGTCCCAAGTCGTTTTCCTGAGCGCCAGGCCCTTAGAACACCTCCAACTGCCTGCACAGGCTTTCAAAGGCTGTAATATGGCCTTTTACGGCCTAATTAAGGTCCTACACGTAAATCACGTGGTTCCACGCGCCCAGACAAGCGGCCATCGGTCTATTCCTTCCAGTCTCAATGGACTACGACGTCCCAAGTCGTTTTCCTGAGCGCCAGGCCCTTAGAACACCTCCAACTGCCTGCACAGGCTTTCAAAGGCTGTAATATGGCCTTTTACGGCTAATTAAGGCCTACACGTAAATCACGTGGTTCCACGCACCCAGACAAGGGCCATCGGTCTATTCCTTCCGTCTCAATGGACTACGACGTCCCAAGTCGTTTTCCTGAGCGCCAGGCCCTTAGAACACCTCCAACTGCCTGCACAGGCTTTCAAAGGCTGTAATATGGCCTTTTACGGCCTAATTAGGTCCTACACGTAAATCACGTGGTTCCACGCGCCCAGACAAGCGGCCATCGGTCTATTCCTTCCAGTCTCAATGGACTACGACGTCCCAAGTCGTTTTCCTGAGCGCCAGGCCCTTAGAACACCTCCAACTGCCTGCACAGGCTTTCAAAGGCTGTAATATGGCCTTTTACGGCCTAATTAAGGCCTACACGTAAATCACGTGGTTCCACGCACCCAGACAAGCGGCCATCGGTCTATTCCTTCGTCTCAATGGACTACGACGTCCCAAGTCGTTTTCCTGAGCGCCAGGCCCTTAGAACACCTCCAACTGCCTGCACAGGCTTCAAAGGCTGTAATATGGCCTTTTACGGCCTAATTAAGGCCTACACGTAAATCCGTGATTCCACGCACCCAGACAAGCGGCCATCGGTCTATTCCTTCCAGTCTCAATGGACTACGACGTCCCAAGTCGTTTTCCTGAGCGCCAGGCCCTTAGAACACCTCCAACTGCCTGCACAGGCTTTCAAAGGCTGTAATATGGCCTTTTACGGCCTAATTAAGGTCCTACACGTAAATCACGTGGTTCCACGCACCCAGACAAGCGGCCATCGGTCTATTCCTTCCAGTCTCAATGGACTACGACGTCCCAAGTCGTTTTCCTGAGCGCCAGGCCCTTAGAACACCTCCAACTGCCTGCACAGGCTTTCAAAGGCTGTAATATGGCCTTTTACGGCCTAATTAAGGTCCTACACGTAAATCACGTGGTTCCACGCACCCAGACAAGCGGCCATCGGTCTATTCCTTCCAGTCTCAATGGACTACGACGTCCCAAGTCGTTTTCCTGAGCGCCAGGCCCTTAGAACACCTCCAACTGCCTGCACAGGCTTTCAAAGGCTGTAATATGGCCTTTTACGGCCTAATTAAGGTCCTACACGTAAATCCGTGATTCCACGCGCCCAGACAAGCGGCCATCGGTCTATCCTTCCAGTCTCAATGGACTACGACGTCCCAAGTCGTTTTCCTGAGCGCCAGGCCCTTAGAACACCTCAACTGCCTGCACAGGCTTCAAAGGCTGTAATATGGCCTTTTACGGCCTAATTAAGGCCTACACGTAAATCCGTGATTCCACGCACCCAGACAAGCGGCCATCGGTCTATTCCTTCCAGTCTCAATGGACTACGACGTCCCAAGTCGTTTTCCTGAGCGCCAGGCCCTTAGAACACCTCCAACTGCCTGCACAGGCTTTCAAAGGCTGTAATATGGCCTTTTACGGCCTAATTAGGTCCTACACGTAAATCACGTGGTTCCACGCACCCAGACAAGCGGCCATCGGTCTATTCCTTCCAGTCTCAATGGACTACGACGTCCCAAGTCGTTTTCCTGAGCGCCAGGCCCTTAGAACACCTCCAACTGCCTGCACAGGCTTTCAAAGGCTGTAATATGGCCTTTTACGGCTAATTAAGGCCTACACGTAAATCCGTGATTCCACGCACCCAGACAAGCGGCCATCGGTCTATTCCTTCCAGTCTCAATGGACTACGACGTCCCAAGTCGTTTTCCTGAGCGCCAGGCCCTTAGAACACCTCCAACTGCCTGCACAGGCTTTCAAAGGCTGTAATATGGCCTTTTACGGCCTAATTAAGGTCCTACACGTAAATCACGTGGTTCCACGCGCCCAGACAAGCGGCCATCGGTCTATCCTTCCAGTCTCAATGGACTACGACGTCCCAAGTCGTTTTCCTGAGCGCCAGGCCCTTAGAACACCTCCAACTGCCTGCACAGGCTTTCAAAGGCTGTAATATGGCCTTTTACGGCCTAATTAAGGTCCTACACGTAAATCACGTGGTTCCACGCACCCAGACAAGCGGCCATCGGTCTATTCCTTCCAGTCTCAATGGACTACACGTCCCAAGTCGTTTTCCTGAGCGCCAGGCCCTTAGAACACCTCAACTGCCTGCACAGGCTTTCAAAGGCTGTAATATGGCCTTTTACGGCCTAATTAAGGTCCTACACGTAAATCACGTGGTTCCACGCACCCAGACAAGCGGCCATCGGTCTATTCCTTCCAGTCTCAATGGACTACGACGTCCCAAGTCGTTTTCCTGAGCGCCAGGCCCTTAGAACACCTCCAACTGCCTGCACAGGCTTCAAAGGCTGTAATATGGCCTTTTACGGCTAATTAAGGCCTACACGTAAATCACGTGGTTCCACGCACCCAGACAAGCGGCCATCGGTCTATTTTCCAGTCTCAATGGACTACGACGTCCCAAGTCGTTTTCCTGAGCGCCAGGCCCTTAGAACACCTCCAACTGCCTGCACAGGCTTTCAAAGGCTGTAATATGGCCTTTTACGGCCTAATTAGGTCCTACACGTAAATCACGTGGTTCCACGCGCCCAGACAAGCGCCATCGGTCTATTCCTTCCAGTCTCAATGGACTACGACGTCCCAAGTCGTTTTCCTGAGCGCCAGGCCCTTAGAACACCTCCAACTGCCTGCACAGGCTTTCAAAGGCTGTAATATGGCCTTTTACGGCCTAATTAAGGTCCTACACGTAAATCACGTGATTCCACGCACCCAGACAAGCGGCCATCGGTCTATTCCTTCCAGTCTCAATGGACTACGACGTCCCAAGTCGTTTTCCTGAGCGCCAGGCCCTTAGAACACCTCCAACTGCCTGCACAGGCTTTCAAAGGCTGTAATATGGCCTTTTACGGCCTAATTAAGGTCCTACACGTAAATCACGTGGTTCCACGCGCCCAGACAAGCGGCCATCGGTCTATTCCTTCCAGTCTCAATGGACTACGACGTCCCAAGTCGTTTTCCTGAGCGCCAGGCCCTTAGAACACCTCCAACTGCCTGCACAGGCTTTCAAAGGCTGTAATATGGCCTTTTACGGCCTAATTAAGGCCTACACGTAAATCCGTGGTTCCACGCACCCAGACAGGCGGCCATCGGTCTATTCCTTCCAGTCTCAATGGACTACGACGTCCCAAGTCGTTTTCCTGAGCGCCAGGCCCTTAGAACACCTCCAACTGCCTGCACAGGCTTTCAAAGGCTGTAATATGGCCTTTTACGGCCTAATTAGGTCCTACACGTAAATCCGTGATTCCACGCGCCCAGACAAGCGCCATCGGTCTATCCTTCCAGTCTCAATGGACTACGACGTCCCAAGTCGTTTTCCTGAGCGCCAGGCCCTTAGAACACCTCCAACTGCCTGCACAGGCTTTCAAAGGCTGTAATATGGCCTTTTACGGCCTAATTAAGGTCCTACACGTAAATCACGTGGTTCCACGCGCCCAGACAAGCGGCCATCGGTCTATTCCTTCCAGTCTCAATGGACTACGACGTCCCAAGTCGTTTTCCTGAGCGCCAGGCCCTTAGAACACCTCCAACTGCCTGCACAGGCTTTCAAAGGCTGTAATATGGCCTTTTACGGCCTAATTAAGGTCCTACACGTAAATCACGTGGTTCCACGCACCCAGACAAGCAGGCCATCGGTCTATTCCTTCCAGTCTCAATGGACTACGACGTCCCAAGTCGTTTTCCTGAGCGCCAGGCCCTTAGAACACCTCCAACTGCCTGCACAGGCTTTCAAAGGCTGTAATATGGCCTTTTACGGCCTAATTAGGCCTACACGTAAATCACGTGATTCCACGCGCCCAGACAAGCGGCCATCGGTCTATTCCTTCCAGTCTCAATGGACTACGACGTCCCAAGTCGTTTTCCTGAGCGCCAGGCCCTTAGAACACCTCCAACTGCCTGCACAGGCTTCAAAGGCTGTAATATGGCCTTTTACGGCCTAATTAAGGCCTACACGTAAATCACGTGATTCCACGCACCAGACAGCGGCCATCGGTCTATTCCTTCCAGTCTCAATGGACTACGACGTCCCAAGTCGTTTTCCTGAGCGCCAGGCCCTTAGAACACCTCCAACTGCCTGCACAGGCTTTCAAAGGCTGTAATATGGCCTTTTACGGCCTAATTAAGGTCCTACACGTAAATCACGTGGTTCCACGCACCCAGACAAGCGGCCATCGGTCTATTCCTTCCAGTCTCAATGGACTACGACGTCCCAAGTCGTTTTCCTGAGCGCCAGGCCCTTAGAACACCTCCAACTGCCTGCACAGGCTTTCAAAGGCTGTAATATGGCCTTTTACGGCCTAATTAAGGTCCTACACGTAAATCACGTGGTTCCACGCGCCCAGACAAGCGCCATCGGTCTATTCCTTCCAGTCTCAATGGACTACGACGTCCCAAGTCGTTTTCCTGAGCGCCAGGCCCTTAGAACACCTCCAACTGCCTGCACAGGCTTTCAAAGGCTGTAATATGGCCTTTTACGGCCTAATTAAGGTCCTACACGTAAATCACGTGGTTCCACGCACCCAGACAAGCGGCCATCGGTCTATTCCTTCCAGTCTCAATGGACTACGACGTCCCAAGTCGTTTTCCTGAGCGCCAGGCCCTTAGAACACCTCCAACTGCCTGCACAGGCTTCAAAGGCTGTAATATGGCCTTTTACGGCCTAATTAAAGGCCTACACGTAAATCACGTGATTCCACGCACCCAGACAGCGGCCATCGGTCTATTCCTTCCAGTCTCAATGGACTACGACGTCCCAAGTCGTTTTCCTGAGCGCCAGGCCCTTAGAACACCTCCAACTGCCTGCACAGGCTTTCAAAGGCTGTAATATGGCCTTTTACGGCCTAATTAAGGTCCTACACGTAAATCCGTGATTCCACGCACCCAGACAAGCGGCCATCGGTCTATTCCTTCCAGTCTCAATGGACTACGACGTCCCAAGTCGTTTTCCTGAGCGCCAGGCCCTTAGAACACCTCCAACTGCCTGCACAGGCTTTCAAAGGCTGTAATATGGCCTTTTACGGCCTAATTAAGGTCCTACACGTAAATCACGTGGTTCCACGCACCCAGACAAGCGCCATCGGTCTATTTCTCAGTCTCAATGGACTACGACGTCCCAAGTCGTTTTCCTGAGCGCCAGGCCCTTAGAACACCTCCAACTGCCTGCACAGGCTTTCAAAGGCTGTAATATGGCCTTTTACGGCCTAATTAAGGTCCTACACGTAAATCACGTGTTCCACGCACCCAGACAAGCGGCCATCGGTCTATTCCTTCCAGTCTCAATGGACTACGACGTCCCAAGTCGTTTTCCTGAGCGCCAGGCCCTTAGAACACCTCCAACTGCCTGCACAGGCTTTCAAAGGCTGTAATATGGCCTTTTACGGCCTATTAAAGGCCTACACGTAAATCCGTGATTCCACGCACCCAGACAAGCGGCCATCGGTCTATTCCTTCCAGTCTCAATGGACTACGACGTCCCAAGTCGTTTTCCTGAGCGCCAGGCCCTTAGAACACCTCCAACTGCCTGCACAGGCTTTCAAAGGCTGTAATATGGCCTTTTACGGCCTAATTAGGTCCTACACGTAAATCACGTGGTTCCACGCGCCCAGACAAGCGGCCATCGGTCTATTCCTTCCAGTCTCAATGGACTACGACGTCCCAAGTCGTTTTCCTGAGCGCCAGGCCCTTAGAACACCTCCAACTGCCTGCACAGGCTTTCAAAGGCTGTAATATGGCCTTTTACGGCCTAATTAGGTCCTACACGTAAATCACGTGGTTCCACGCGCCCAGACAAGCGGCCATCGGTCTATTCCTTCCAGTCTCAATGGACTACGACGTCCCAAGTCGTTTTCCTGAGCGCCAGGCCCTTAGAACACCTCCAACTGCCTGCACAGGCTTTCAAAGGCTGTAATATGGCCTTTTACGGCCTAATTAAGGTCCTACACGTAAATCACGTGGTTCCACACGCCCAGACAAGCGGCCATCGGTCTATTCCTTCCAGTCTCAATGGACTACGACGTCCCAAGTCGTTTTCCTGAGCGCCAGGCCCTTAGAACACCTCCAACTGCCTGCACAGGCTTCAAAGGCTGTAATATGGCCTTTTACGGCCTAATTAAGGCCTACACGTAAATCCGTGGTTCCACGCACCCAGACAAGCGGCCATCGGTCTATTCCTTCCAGTCTCAATGGACTACGACGTCCCAAGTCGTTTTCCTGAGCGCCAGGCCCTTAGAACACCTCCAACTGCCTGCACAGGCTTTCAAAGGCTGTAATATGGCCTTTTACGGCCTAATTAAGGTCCTACACGTAAATCACGTGGTTCCACGCACCCAGACAAGCGGCCATCGGTCTATTCCTTCCAGTCTCAATGGACTACGACGTCCCAAGTCGTTTTCCTGAGCGCCAGGCCCTTAGAACACCTCCAACTGCCTGCACAGGCTTTCAAAGGCTGTAATATGGCCTTTTACGGCCTAATTAAGGCCTACACGTAAATCCGTGATTCCACGCACCCAGACAAGCGGCCATCGGTCTATTCCTTCCAGTCTCAATGGACTACGACGTCCCAAGTCGTTTTCCTGAGCGCCAGGCCCTTAGAACACCTCCAACTGCCTGCACAGGCTTTCAAAGGCTGTAATATGGCCTTTTACGGCCTAATTAGGTCCTACACGTAAATCCGTGATTCCACGCGCCCAGACAAGCGGCCATCGGTCTATCCTTCCAGTCTCAATGGACTACGACGTCCCAAGTCGTTTTCCTGAGCGCCAGGCCCTTAGAACACCTCCAACTGCCTGCACAGGCTTCAAAGGCTGTAATATGGCCTTTTACGGCCTAATTAAGGTCCTACACGTAAATCACGTGGTTCCACGCACCCAGACAAGCGGCCATCGGTCTATTCCTTCCAGTCTCAATGGACTACGACGTCCCAAGTCGTTTTCCTGAGCGCCAGGCCCTTAGAACACCTCCAACTGCCTGCACAGGCTTTCAAAGGCTGTAATATGGCCTTTTACGGCCTAATTAGGTCCTACACGTAAATCACGTGATTCCACGCCCAGACAAGCGGCCATCGGTCTATTCCTTCCAGTCTCAATGGACTACGACGTCCCAAGTCGTTTTCCTGAGCGCCAGGCCCTTAGAACACCTCCAACTGCCTGCACAGGCTTTCAAAGGCTGTAATATGGCCTTTTACGGCTAATTAGGTCCTACACGTAAATCACGTGGTTCCACGCCCAGACAAGCGGCCATCGGTCTATTCCTTCCAGTCTCAATGGACTACGACGTCCCAAGTCGTTTTCCTGAGCGCAGGCCCTTAGAACACCTCCAACTGCCTGCACAGGCTCAAAGGCTGTAATATGGCCTTTTACGGCTATTAAAGGCCTACACGTAAATCCGTGATTCCACGCACCCAGACAAGCGGCCATCGGTCTATTCCTTCCGTCTCAATGGACTACGACGTCCCAAGTCGTTTTCCTGAGCGCCAGGCCCTTAGAACACCTCCAACTGCCTGCACAGGCTTTCAAAGGCTGTAATATGGCCTTTTACGGCCTAATTAGGGTCCTACACGTAAATCACGTGGTTCCACGCGCCCAGACAAGCGGCCATCGGTCTATTCCTTCCAGTCTCAATGGACTACGACGTCCCAAGTCGTTTTCCTGAGCGCAGGCCCTTAGAACACCTCCAACTGCCTGCACAGGCTTTCAAAGGCTGTAATATGGCCTTTTACGGCCTAATTAAGGCCTACACGTAAATCACGTGGTTCCACGCCCAGACAAGCGGCCATCGGTCTATTCCTTCCAGTCTCAATGGACTACGACGTCCCAAGTCGTTTTCCTGAGCGCCAGGCCCTTAGAACACCTCCAACTGCCTGCACAGGCTTTCAAAGGCTGTAATATGGCCTTTTACGGCCTAATTAGGTCCTACACGTAAATCACGTGGTTCCACGCGCCCAGACAAGCGCCCATCGGTCTATTCCTTCCAGTCTCAATGGACTACGACGTCCCAAGTCGTTTTCCTGAGCGCCAGGCCCTTAGAACACCTCCAACTTGCACAGGCTTTCAAAGGCTGTAATATGGCCTTTTACGGCTAATTAAGGCCTACACGTAAATCACGTGGTTCCACGCACCCAGACAAGCGGCCATCGGTCTATTCCTTCCAGTCTCAATGGACTACGACGTCCCAAGTCGTTTTCCTGAGCGCAGGCCCTTAGAACACCTCCAACTGCCTGCACAGGCTTTCAAAGGCTGTAATATGGCCTTTTACGGCTATTAAGGCCTACACGTAAATCCCGTGATTCCACGCACCCAGACAGCGGCCATCGGTCTATTCCTTCCAGTCTCAATGGACTACGACGTCCCAAGTCGTTTTCCTGAGCGCCAGGCCCTTAGAACACCTCAACTGCCTGCACAGGCTTTCAAAGGCTGTAATATGGCCTTTTACGGCTAATTAAGGTCCTACACGTAAATCCGTGGTTCCACGCACCCAGACAAGCGGCCATCGGTCTATTCCTTCCAGTCTCAATGGACTACGACGTCCCAAGTCGTTTTCCTGAGCGCAGGCCCTTAGAACACCTCCAACTGCCTGCACAGGCTTCAAAGGCTGTAATATGGCCTTTTACGGCCTATTAAGGCCTACACGTAAATCCGTGATTCCACGCACCCAGACAAGCGGCCATCGGTCTATTCCTTCCAGTCTCAATGGACTACGACGTCCCAAGTCGTTTTCCTGAGCGCCAGGCCCTTAGAACACCTCCAACTGCCTGCACAGGCTTTCAAAGGCTGTAATATGGCCTTTTACGGCCTAATTAGGTCCTACACGTAAATCCGTGATTCCACGCGCCCAGACAAGCGGCCATCGGTCTATTCCTTCCAGTCTCAATGGACTACGACGTCCCAAGTCGTTTTCCTGAGCGCCAGGCCCTTAGAACACCTCCAAACTGCCTGCACAGGCTTTCAAAGGCTGTAATATGGCCTTTTACGGCCTAATTAAGGTCCTACACGTAAATCACGTGGTTCCACGCGCCCAGACAAGCGCCATCGGTCTATTCCTTCCAGTCTCAATGGACTACGACGTCCCAAGTCGTTTTCCTGAGCGCCAGGCCTTAGAACACCTCCAACTGCCTGCACAGGCTTTCAAAGGCTGTAATATGGCCTTTTACGGCCTAATTAGGTCCTACACGTAAATCACGTGGTTCCACGCGCCCAGACAAGCGGCCATCGGTCTATTCCTTCCAGTCTCAATGGACTACGACGTCCCAAGTCGTTTTCCTGAGCGCCAGGCCCTTAGAACACCTCCAACTGCCTGCACAGGCTTCAAAGGCTGTAATATGGCCTTTTACGGCTAATTAAGGCCTACACGTAAATCACGTGGTTCCACGCACCCAGACAAGCGGCCATCGGTCTATTCCTTCCAGTCTCAATGGACTACGACGTCCCAAGTCGTTTTCCTGAGCGCCAGGCCCTTAGAACACCTCCAACTGCCTGCACAGGCTTTCAAAGGCTGTAATATGGCCTTTTACGGCCTAATTAAGGTCCTACACGTAAATCCGTGATTCCACGCGCCCAGACAAGCGGCCATCGGTCTATTCCTTCCAGTCTCAATGGACTACGACGTCCCAAGTCGTTTTCCTGAGCGCCAGGCCCTTAGAACACCTCCAACTGCCTGCACAGGCTTCAAAGGCTGTAATATGGCCTTTTACGGCCTAATTAGGTCCTACACGTAAATCACGTGATTCCACGCACCCAGACAAGCGGCCATCGGTCTATTCCTTCCAGTCTCAATGGACTACGACGTCCCAAGTCGTTTTCCTGAGCGCCAGGCCCTTAGAACACCTCCAACTGCCTGCACAGGCTTTCAAAGGCTGTAATATGGCCTTTTACGGCCTAATTAAGGTCCTACACGTAAATCACGTGGTTCCACGCGCCCAGACAAGCGGCCATCGGTCTATTCCTTCCAGTCTCAATGGACTACGACGTCCCAAGTCGTTTTCCTGAGCGCCAGGCCCTTAGAACACCTCCAACTGCCTGCACAGGCTTTCAAAGGCTGTAATATGGCCTTTTACGGCCTAATTAAGGTCCTACACGTAAATCACGTGGTTCCACGCGCCAGACAAGCGGCCATCGGTCTATTCCTTCCAGTCTCAATGGACTACGACGTCCCAAGTCGTTTTCCTGAGCGCCAGGCCCTTAGAACACCTCCAACTGCCTGCACAGGCTTCAAAGGCTGTAATATGGCCTTTTACGGCCTAATTAGGGTCCTACACGTAAATCACGTGGTTCCACGCGCCCAGACAAGCGGCCATCGGTCTATTCCTTCCAGTCTCAATGGACTACGACGTCCCAAGTCGTTTTCCTGAGCGCCAGGCCCTTAGAACACCTCCAACTGCCTGCACAGGCTTTCAAAGGCTGTAATATGGCCTTTTACGGCTAATTAGGCCTACACGTAAATCACGTGATTCCACGCGCCCAGACAAGCGGCCATCGGTCTATTCCTTCCAGTCTCAATGGACTACGACGTCCCAAGTCGTTTTCCTGAGCGCCAGGCCCTTAGAACACCTCCAACTACCTGCACAGGCTTCAAAGGCTGTAATATGGCCTTTTACGGCCTAATTAAGGCCTACACGTAAATCCGTGATTCCACGCACCCAGACAAGCGGCCATCGGTCTATTCCTTCCAGTCTCAATGGACTACGACGTCCCAAGTCGTTTTCCTGAGCGCCAGGCCCTTAGAACACCTCCAACTGCCTGCACAGGCTTTCAAAGGCTGTAATATGGCCTTTTACGGCCTAATTAGGTCCTACACGTAAATCACGTGGTTCCACGCGCCCAGACAAGCGGCCATCGGTCTATTCCTTCCAGTCTCAATGGACTACGACGTCCCAAGTCGTTTTCCTGAGCGCCAGGCCCTTAGAACACCTCCAACTGCCTGCACAGGCTCAAAGGCTGTAATATGGCCTTTTACGGCCTAATTAGGCCTACACGTAAATCACGTGTTCCACGCGCCCAGACAAGCGGCCATCGGTCTATTTCCGTCTCAATGGACTACGACGTCCCAAGTCGTTTTCCTGAGCGCCAGGCCCTTAGAACACCTCCAACTGCCTGCACAGGCTTTCAAAGGCTGTAATATGGCCTTTTACGGCCTAATTAGGTCCTACACGTAAATCACGTGGTTCCACGCGCCCAGACAAGCGGCCATCGGTCTATTCCTTCCAGTCTCAATGGACTACGACGTCCCAAGTCGTTTTCCTGAGCGCCAGGCCCTTAGAACACCTCCAACTGCCTGCACAGGCTTTCAAAGGCTGTAATATGGCCTTTTACGGCTAATTAAGGCCTACACGTAAATCACGTGGTTCCACGCACCCAGACAAGCGGCCATCGGTCTATTCCTTCCAGTCTCAATGGACTACGACGTCCCAAGTCGTTTTCCTGAGCGCCAGGCCCTTAGAACACCTCCAACTGCCTGCACAGGCTTCAAAGGCTGTAATATGGCCTTTTACGGCTAATTAAGGTCCTACACGTAAATCACGTGATTCCACGCGCCCAGACAAGCGGCCATCGGTCTATTCCTTCCAGTCTCAATGGACTACGACGTCCAAGTCGTTTTCCTGAGCGCCAGGCCCTTAGAACACCTCCAACTGCCTGCACAGGCTTCAAAGGCTGTAATATGGCCTTTTACGGCTAATTAAAGGCCTACACGTAAATCCGTGATTCCACGCACCCAGACAAGCGGCCATCGGTCTATTCCTTCCAGTCTCAATGGACTACGACGTCCCAAGTCGTTTTCCTGAGCGCCAGGCCCTTAGAACACCTCCAACTGCCTGCACAGGCTTTCAAAGGCTGTAATATGGCCTTTTACGGCTAATTAGGTACACGTAAATCACGTGTTCCACGCGCCCAGACAAGCGGCCATCGGTCTATTCCTTCCAGTCTCAATGGACTACGACGTCCCAAGTCGTTTTCCTGAGCGCCAGGCCCTTAGAACACCTCCAACTGCCTGCACAGGCTTTCAAAGGCTGTAATATGGCCTTTTACGGCCTAATTAAGGTCCTACACGTAAATCACGTGGTTCCACGCGCCCAGACAAGCGGCCATCGGTCTATTCCTTCCAGTCTCAATGGACTACGACGTCCCAAGTCGTTTTCCTGAGCGCCAGGCCCTTAGAACACCTCCAACTGCCTGCACAGGCTTCAAAGGCTGTAATATGGCCTTTTACGGCTAATTAAGGCCTACACGTAAATCCGTGGTTCCACGCACCCAGACAAGGCCATCGGTCTATTCCTTCCGTCTCAATGGACTACGACGTCCCAAGTCGTTTTCCTGAGCGCCAGGCCCTTAGAACACCTCCAACTGCCTGCACAGGCTTCAAAGGCTGTAATATGGCCTTTTACGGCCTAATTAGGCCTACACGTAAATCCGTGGTTCCACGCCCAGACAGCGGCCATCGGTCTATTCCTTCCAGTCTCAATGGACTACGACGTCCCAAGTCGTTTTCCTGAGCGCCAGGCCCTTAGAACACCTCCAACTGCCTGCACAGGCTTTCAAAGGCTGTAATATGGCCTTTTACGGCCTAATTAGGTCCTACACGTAAATCACGTGGTTCCACGCGCCCAGACAAGCCATCGGTCTATTCCTTCCAGTCTCAATGGACTACGACGTCCCAAGTCGTTTTCCTGAGCGCCAGGCCCTTAGAACACCTCCAACTGCCTGCACAGGCTTTCAAAGGCTGTAATATGGCCTTTTACGGCCTAATTAGGTCCTACACGTAAATCACGTGGTTCCACGCGCCCAGACAAGCGGCCATCGGTCTATTCCTTCCAGTCTCAATGGACTACGACGTCCCAAGTCGTTTTCCTGAGCGCCAGGCCCTTAGAACACCTCCAACTACCTGCACAGGCTTCAAAGGCTGTAATATGGCCTTTTACGGCTAATTAAGGCCTACACGTAAATCCGTGATTCCACGCACCCAGACAAGCGGCCATCGGTCTATTCCTTCCAGTCTCAATGGACTACGACGTCCCAAGTCGTTTTCCTGAGCGCCAGGCCCTTAGAACACCTCCAACTGCCTGCACAGGCTTTCAAAGGCTGTAATATGGCCTTTTACGGCCTAATTAGGTCCTACACGTAAATCACGTGGTTCCACGCGCCCAGACAAGCGGCCATCGGTCTATCCTTCCAGTCTCAATGGACTACGTCCCAAGTCGTTTTCCTGAGCGCCAGGCCCTTAGAACACCTCCAACTGCCTGCACAGGCTTTCAAAGGCTGTAATATGGCCTTTTACGGCTATTAAGGCCTACACGTAAATCCGTGATTCCACGCACCCAGACAGCGGCCATCGGTCTATTCCTTCGTCTCAATGGACTACGACGTCCCAAGTCGTTTTCCTGAGCGCCAGGCCTTAGAACACCTCCAACTGCCTGCACAGGCTTTCAAAGGCTGTAATATGGCCTTTTACGGCCTAATTAGGTCCTACACGTAAATCACGTGGTTCCACGCGCCCAGACAAGCGGCCATCGGTCTATTCTTCCAGTCTCAATGGACTACGACGTCCCAAGTCGTTTTCCTGAGCGCCAGGCCCTTAGAACACCTCCAACTGCCTGCACAGGCTTTCAAAGGCTGTAATATGGCCTTTTACGGCCTAATTAGGTCCTACACGTAAATCACGTGGTTCCACGCGCCCAGACAAGCAGGCCATCGGTCTATTCCTTCCAGTCTCAATGGACTACGACGTCCCAAGTCGTTTTCCTGAGCGCCAGGCCTTAGAACACCTCCAACTGCCTGCACAGGCTTTCAAAGGCTGTAATATGGCCTTTTACGGCTAATTAAGGTCCTACACGTAAATCACGTGGTTCCACGCGCCCAGACAAGCGGCCATCGGTCTATTCCTTCCAGTCTCAATGGACTACGACGTCCCAAGTCGTTTTCCTGAGCGCAGGCCCTTAGAACACCTCCAACTGCCTGCACAGGCTTCAAAGGCTGTAATATGGCCTTTTACGGCTATTAAGGCCTACACGTAAATCCGTGATTCCACGCACCCAGACAAGCGGCCATCGGTCTATTCCTTCCGTCTCAATGGACTACGACGTCCAAGTCGTTTTCCTGAGCGCCAGGCCCTTAGAACACCTCCAACTGCCTGCACAGGCTTTCAAAGGCTGTAATATGGCCTTTTACGGCCTAATTAGGTCCTACACGTAAATCACGTGGTTCCACGCGCCCAGACAAGCGGCCATCGGTCTATTCCTTCCAGTCTCAATGGACTACGACGTCCCAAGTCGTTTTCCTGAGCGCCAGGCCTTAGAACACCTCCAACTGCCTGCACAGGCTTCAAAGGCTGTAATATGGCCTTTTACGGCTATTAAGGCCTACACGTAAATCCGTGATTCCACGCACGCCAGACAGCGGCCATCGGTCTATTCCTTCCGTCTCAATGGACTACGACGTCCCAAGTCGTTTTCCTGAGCGCCAGGCCCTTAGAACACCTCCAACTGCCTGCACAGGCTTTCAAAGGCTGTAATATGGCCTTTTACGGCTAATTAGGGTCCTACACGTAAATCACGTGGTTCCACGCGCCCAGACAAGCGGCCATCGGTCTATTCCTTCCAGTCTCAATGGACTACGACGTCCCAAGTCGTTTTCCTGAGCGCCAGGCCCTTAGAACACCTCCAACTGCCTGCACAGGCTTTCAAAGGCTGTAATATGGCCTTTTACGGCCTAATTAGGTCCTACACGTAAATCCGTGATTCCACGCACCCAGACAGCGGCCATCGGTCTATTCCTTCCGTCTCAATGGACTACGACGTCCCAAGTCGTTTTCCTGAGCGCCAGGCCCTTAGAACACCTCCAACTGCCTGCACAGGCTTTCAAAGGCTGTAATATGGCCTTTTACGGCCTAATTAGGGTCCTACACGTAAATCACGTGGTTCCACGCGCCCAGACAAGCGGCCATCGGTCTATTCCTTCCAGTCTCAATGGACTACGACGTCCCAAGTCGTTTTCCTGAGCGCCAGGCCCTTAGAACACCTCCAACTGCCTGCACAGGCTTTCAAAGGCTGTAATATGGCCTTTTACGGCCTAATTAGGGTCCTACACGTAAATCACGTGATTCCACGCGCCCAGACAGCGGCCATCGGTCTATTCCTTCCAGTCTCAATGGACTACGACGTCCCAAGTCGATTTCCTGACGACAGG
>JASGCC010003804.1:0-22394 GCA_030067915.1 Hydractinia echinata | reverse complement strand
TCGGCCCGTATAGTCGAATGTATACAAAGAAAGTAAGCAGGAGTAAACTCATTTCCCGAACGATTTTTAAAATTATTTTTTCACCACTAAAACCCATGAGACTTGTAGTTTTCAAAAATATTTTCATTTTTGATGAGACGCCGAATGAAAGCAGTTTAATCGCCGGCAACCGAAAACCCGCGATTTCCCGTAAATCCCGTATAGTCGAATGTATACAAAGAAAGTAAGCAGGGAGTAAACTCATTTCCCGAACGATTTTTAAAATTATTTTTTCACCACTAAAACCCATGAGACTTGTAGTTTTCAAAAATATTTTCATTTTTGATGAGACGCCGAATGAAAGCAGTTTAATCGCCGGCAACCGAAAACCCGCGATTTCCCGTAAATCCCGGATCGGCCCGTATAGTCGAATGTATACAAAGAAAGTAAGCAGGAGTAAACTCATTTCCCGAACGATTTTTAAAATTATTTTTTCACCACTAAAACCCATGAGACTTGTAGTTTTCAAAAATATTTTCATTTTTGATGAGACGCCGAATGAAAGCAGTTTAATCGCCGGCAACCGAAAACCCGCGATTTCCCGTAAATCCCGTCGGCCCGTATAGTCGAATGTATACAAAGAAAGTAAGCAGGGAGTAAACTCATTTCCCGAACGATTTTTAAAATTATTTTTTCACCACTAAAACCCATGAGACTTGTAGTTTTCAAAAATATTTTCATTTTTGATGAGACGCCGAATGAAAGCAGTTTAATCGCCGGCAACCGAAAACCCGCGATTTCCCGTAAATCCCGGCTCGGCCCGTATAGTCGAATGTATACAAAGAAAGTAGCAGGGAGTAAACTCATTTCCCGAACGATTTTTAAAATTATTTTTTCACCACTAAAACCCATGAGACTTGTAGTTTTCAAAAATTTTTCATTTTTGATGAGACGCCGAATGAAAGCAGTTTAATCGCCGGCAACCGAAAACCCGCGATTTCCCGTAAATCCCTCCCGTATAGTCGAATGTATACAAGAAAGTAAGCAGGGAGTAAACTCATTTCCCGAACGATTTTTAAAATTATTTTTTCACCACTAAAACCCATGAGACTTGTAGTTTTCAAAAATATTTTCATTTTTGATGAGACGCCGAATGAAAGCAGTTTAATCGCCGGCAACCGAAAACCCGCGATTTCCCGTAAATCCCGTATAGTCGAATGTATACAAAGAAAGTAAGCAGGAGTAAACTCATTTCCCGAACGATTTTTAAAATTATTTTTTCACCACTAAAACCCATGAGACTTGTAGTTTTCAAAAATATTTTCATTTTTGATGAGACGCCGAATGAAAGCAGTTTAATCGCCGGCAACCGAAAACCCGCGATTTCCCGTAAATCCCGGTCGGCCCGTATAGTCGAATGTATACAAAGAAAGTAAGCAGGGAGTAAACTCATTTCCCGAACGATTTTTAAAATTATTTTTTCACCACTAAAACCCATGAGACTTGTAGTTTTCAAAAATATTTTCATTTTTGATGAGACGCCGAATGAAAGCAGTTTAATCGCCGGCAACCGAAAACCCGCGATTTCCCGTAAATCCCGATCGGCCCGTATAGTCGAATGTATACAAAGAAAGTAAGCAGGAGTAAACTCATTTCCCGAACGATTTTTAAAATTATTTTTTCACCACTAAAACCCATGAGACTTGTAGTTTTCAAAAATATTTTCATTTTTGATGAGACGCCGAATGAAAGCAGTTTAATCGCCGGCAACCGAAAACCCGCGATTTCCCGTAAATCCCGTATAGTCGAATGTATACAAAGAAAGTAAGCAGGGAGTAAACTCATTTCCCGAACGATTTTTAAAATTATTTTTTCACCACTAAAACCCATGAGACTTGTAGTTTTCAAAAATATTTTCATTTTTGATGAGACGCCGAATGAAAGCAGTTTAATCGCCGGCAACCGAAAACCCGCGATTTCCCGTAAATCCCGTATAGTCGAATGTATACAAAGAAAGTAAGCAGGGAGTAAACTCATTTCCCGAACGATTTTTAAAATTATTTTTTCACCACTAAAACCCATGAGACTTGTAGTTTTCAAAAATATTTTCATTTTTGATGAGACGCCGAATGAAAGCAGTTTAATCGCCGGCAACCGAAAACCCGCGATTTCCCGTAAATCCCATCGGCCCGTATAGTCGAATGTATACAAAGAAAGTAAGCAGGGAGTAAACTCATTTCCCGAACGATTTTTAAAATTATTTTTTCACCACTAAAACCCATGAGACTTGTAGTTTTCAAAAATATTTTCATTTTTGATGAGACGCCGAATGAAAGCAGTTTAATCGCCGGCAACCGAAAACCCGCGATTTCCCGTAAATCCCGGATCGGCCCGTATAGTCGAATGTATACAAAGAAAGTAAGGAGTAAACTCATTTCCCGAACGATTTTTAAAATTATTTTTTCACCACTAAAACCCATGAGACTTGTAGTTTTCAAAAATATTTTCATTTTTGATGAGACGCCGAATGAAAGCAGTTTAATCGCCGGCAACCGAAAACCCGCGATTTCCGTAAATCCCGTATAGTCGAATGTATACAAAGAAAGTAAGCAGGAGTAAACTCATTTCCCGAACGATTTTTAAAATTATTTTTTCACCACTAAAACCCATGAGACTTGTAGTTTTCAAAAATATTTTCATTTTTGATGAGACCGAATGAAAGCAGTTTAATCGCCGGCAACCGAAAACCCGCGATTTCCCGTAAATCCGGCGGCCGTATAGTCGAATGTATACAAAGAAAGTAAGCAGGGAGTAAACTCATTTCCCGAACGATTTTTAAAATTATTTTTTCACCACTAAAACCCATGAGACTTGTAGTTTTCAAAAATATTTTCATTTTTGATGAGACGCCGAATGAAAGCAGTTTAATCGCCGGCAACCGAAAACCCGCGATTTCCCGTAAATCCCGTCCCGTATGTCGAATGTATACAAAAAAAAGCAGGGAGTAAACTCATTTCCCGAACGATTTTTAAAATTATTTTTTCACCACTAAAACCCATGAGACTTGTAGTTTTCAAAAATATTTTCATTTTTGATGAGACGCCGAATGAAAGCAGTTTAATCGCCGGCAACCGAAAACCCGCGATTTCCCGTAAATCCCTCGTATAGTCGAATGTATACAAAGAAAGTAAGCAGGGAGTAAACTCATTTCCCGAACGATTTTTAAAATTATTTTTTCACCACTAAAACCCATGAGACTTGTAGTTTTCAAAAATATTTTCATTTTTGATGAGACGCCGAATGAAAGCAGTTTAATCGCCGGCAACCGAAAACCCGCGATTTCCCGTAAATCCCGTATAGTCGAATGTATACAAAGAAAGTAAGCAGGAGTAAACTCATTTCCCGAACGATTTTTAAAATTATTTTTTCACCACTAAAACCCATGAGACTTGTAGTTTTCAAAAATATTTTCATTTTTGATGAGACGCCGAATGAAAGCAGTTTAATCGCCGGCAACCGAAAACCCGCGATTTCCCGTAAATCCCGGTCGGCCCGTATAGTCGAATGTATACAAAGAAAGTAAGCAGGAGTAAACTCATTTCCCGAACGATTTTTAAAATTATTTTTTCACCACTAAAACCCATGAGACTTGTAGTTTTCAAAAATTTTTCATTTTTGATGAGACGCCGAATGAAAGCAGTTTAATCGCCGGCAACCGAAAACCCGCGATTTCCCGTAAATCCCGGCTCGGCCCGTATAGTCGAATGTATACAAAGAAAGTCAGGGAGTAAACTCATTTCCCGAACGATTTTTAAAATTATTTTTTCACCACTAAAACCCATGAGACTTGTAGTTTTCAAAAATATTTTCATTTTTGATGAGACGCCGAATGAAAGCAGTTTAATCGCCGGCAACCGAAAACCCGCGATTTCCCGTAAATCCCGTATAGTCGAATGTATACAAAGAAAGTAAGCAGGAGTAAACTCATTTCCCGAACGATTTTTAAAATTATTTTTTCACCACTAAAACCCATGAGACTTGTAGTTTTCAAAAATATTTTCATTTTTGATGAGACGCCGAATGAAAGCAGTTTAATCGCCGGCAACCGAAAACCCGCGATTTCCCGTAAATCCCATCGGCCCGTATAGTCGAATGTATACAAAGAAAGTAAGCAGGAGTAAACTCATTTCCCGAACGATTTTTAAAATTATTTTTTCACCACTAAAACCCATGAGACTTGTAGTTTTCAAAAATATTTTCATTTTTGATGAGACGCCGAATGAAAGCAGTTTAATCGCCGGCAACCGAAAACCCGCGATTTCCCGTAAATCCCGGCTCGGCCCGTATAGTCGAATGTATACAAAGAAAGTAAGCAGGGAGTAAACTCATTTCCCGAACGATTTTTAAAATTATTTTTTCACCACTAAAACCCATGAGACTTGTAGTTTTCAAAAATATTTTCATTTTTGATGAGACGCCGAATGAAAGCAGTTTAATCGCCGGCAACCGAAAACCCGCGATTTCCCGTAAATCCCGTATAGTCGAATGTATACAAAGAAAGTAAGCAGGGAGTAAACTCATTTCCCGAACGATTTTTAAAATTATTTTTTCACCACTAAAACCCATGAGACTTGTAGTTTTCAAAAATATTTTCATTTTTGATGAGACGCCGAATGAAAGCAGTTTAATCGCCGGCAACCGAAAACCCGCGATTTCCCGTAAATCCCTCCCCGTATAGTCGAATGTATACAAAGAAAGTAAGCAGGGAGTAAACTCATTTCCCGAACGATTTTTAAAATTATTTTTTCACCACTAAAACCCATGAGACTTGTAGTTTTCAAAAATATTTTCATTTTTGATGAGACGCCGAATGAAAGCAGTTTAATCGCCGGCAACCGAAAACCCGCGATTTCCCGTAAATCCCATCCCGTATAGTCGAATGTATACAAAGAAAGTAAGCAGGGAGTAAACTCATTTCCCGAACGATTTTTAAAATTTTTTTCACCACTAAAACCCATGAGACTTGTAGTTTTCAAAAATTTTTCATTTTTGATGAGACGCCGAATGAAAGCAGTTTAATCGGCAACCGAAAACCCGCGATTTCCCGTAAATCCCGGCTCGGCCCGTATAGTCGAATGTATACAAAGAAAGTAAGCAGGGAGTAAACTCATTTCCCGAACGATTTTTAAAATTATTTTTTCACCACTAAAACCCATGAGACTTGTAGTTTTCAAAAATATTTTCATTTTTGATGAGACGCCGAATGAAAGCAGTTTAATCGCCGGCAACCGAAAACCCGCGATTTCCCGTAAATCCCTCCCGTATAGTCGAATGTATACAAAGAAAGTAAGCAGGGAGTAAACTCATTTCCCGAACGATTTTTAAAATTATTTTTTCACCACTAAAACCCATGAGACTTGTAGTTTTCAAAAATATTTTCATTTTTGATGAGACGCCGAATGAAAGCAGTTTAATCGCCGGCAACCGAAAACCCGCGATTTCCCGTAAATCCCGGATCGGCCCGTATAGTCGAATGTATACAAAGAAAGTAAGCAGGAGTAAACTCATTTCCCGAACGATTTTTAAAATTATTTTTTCACCACTAAAACCCATGAGACTTGTAGTTTTCAAAAATATTTTCATTTTTGATGAGACGCCGAATGAAAGCAGTTTAATCGCCGGCAACCGAAAACCCGCGATTTCCCGTAAATCCCGGCTCGCCCGTATAGTCGAATGTATACAAAGAAAGTAAGCAGGAGTAAACTCATTTCCCGAACGATTTTTAAAATTATTTTTTCACCACTAAAACCCATGAGACTTGTAGTTTTCAAAAATATTTTCATTTTTGATGAGACGCCGAATGAAAGCAGTTTAATCGCCGGCAACCGAAAACCCGCGATTTCCCGTAAATCCCGGCTCGCCCTATAGTCGAATGTATACAAAGAAAGTAAGCAGGGAGTAAACTCATTTCCCGAACGATTTTTAAAATTATTTTTTCACCACTAAAACCCATGAGACTTGTAGTTTTCAAAAATATTTTCATTTTTGATGAGACGCCGAATGAAAGCAGTTTAATCGCCGGCAACCGAAAACCCGCGATTTCCCGTAAATCCCGGATCGGCCCGTATAGTCGAATGTATACAAAGAAAGTAAGCAGGGAGTAAACTCATTTCCCGAACGATTTTTAAAATTATTTTTTCACCACTAAAACCCATGAGACTTGTAGTTTTCAAAAATATTTTCATTTTTGATGAGACGCCGAATGAAAGCAGTTTAATCGCCGGCAACCGAAAACCCGCGATTTCCCGTAAATCCCGGATCCCCGTATAGTCGAATGTATACAAAGAAAGTAAGCAGGGAGTAAACTCATTTCCCGAACGATTTTTAAAATTATTTTTTCACCACTAAAACCCATGAGACTTGTAGTTTTCAAAAATATTTCATTTTTGATGAGACGCCGAATGAAAGCAGTTTAATCGCCGGCAACCGAAAACCCGCGATTTCCCGTAAATCCCGGATCGGCCCGTATAGTCGAATGTATACAAAGAAAGTAAGCAGGAGTAAACTCATTTCCCGAACGATTTTTAAAATTATTTTTTCACCACTAAAACCCATGAGACTTGTAGTTTTAAAAATATTTTCATTTTTGATGAGACGCCGAATGAAAGCAGTTTAATCGCCGGCAACCGAAAACCCGCGATTTCCCGTAAATCCCATCCCGTATTAGTCGAATGTATACAAAGAAAGTAAGCAGGAGTAAACTCATTTCCCGAACGATTTTTAAAATTATTTTTTCACCACTAAAACCCATGAGACTTGTAGTTTTCAAAAATATTTTCATTTTTGATGAGACGCCGAATGAAAGCAGTTTAATCGCCGGCAACCGAAAACCCGCGATTTCCCGTAAATCCCGTATAGTCGAATGTATACAAAGAAAGTAAGCAGGGAGTAAACTCATTTCCCGAACGATTTTTAAAATTATTTTTTCACCACTAAAACCCATGAGACTTGTAGTTTTCAAAAATATTTTCATTTTTGATGAGACGCCGAATGAAAGCAGTTTAATCGCCGGCAACCGAAAACCCGCGATTTCCCGTAAATCCCGTATAGTCGAATGTATACAAAGAAAGTAAGCAGGGAGTAAACTCATTTCCCGAACGATTTTTAAAATTATTTTTTCACCACTAAAACCCATGAGACTTGTAGTTTTCAAAAATATTTTCATTTTTGATGAGACGCCGAATGAAAGCAGTTTAATCGCCGGCAACCGAAAACCCGCGATTTCCCGTAAATCCCGTATAGTCGAATGTATACAAAGAAAGTAAGCAGGGAGTAAACTCATTTCCCGAACGATTTTTAAAATTATTTTTTCACCACTAAAACCCATGAGACTTGTAGTTTTCAAAAATATTTTCATTTTTGATGAGACGCCGAATGAAAGCAGTTTAATCGCCGGCAACCGAAAACCCGCGATTTCCCGTAAATCCCGTATAGTCGAATGTATACAAAGAAAGTAAGCAGGAGTAAACTCATTTCCCGAACGATTTTTAAAATTATTTTTTCACCACTAAAACCCATGAGACTTGTAGTTTTCAAAAATATTTTCATTTTTGATGAGACGCCGAATGAAAGCAGTTTAATCGCCGGCAACCGAAAACCCGCGATTTCCCGTAAATCCCGTATAGTCGAATGTATACAAAGAAAGTAAGCAGGGAGTAAACTCATTTCCCGAACGATTTTTAAAATTATTTTTTCACCACTAAAACCCATGAGACTTGTAGTTTTCAAAAATATTTTCATTTTTGATGAGACGCCGAATGAAAGCAGTTTAATCGCCGGCAACCGAAAACCCGCGATTTCCCGTAAATCCCTCGGCCCGTATAGTCGAATGTATACAAAGAAAGTAGCAGGGAGTAAACTCATTTCCCGAACGATTTTTAAAATTATTTTTTCACCACTAAAACCCATGAGACTTGTAGTTTTCAAAAATATTTTCATTTTTGATGAGACGCCGAATGAAAGCAGTTTAATCGCCGGCAACCGAAAACCCGCGATTTCCCGTAAATCCCGTATAGTCAAATGTATACAAAGAAAGTAAGCAGGGAGTAAACTCATTTCCCGAACGATTTTTAAAATTTTTTTTCACCACTAAAACCCATGAGACTTGTAGTTTTCAAAAATATTTTCATTTTTGATGAGACGCCGAATGAAAGCAGTTTAATCGCCGGCAACCGAAAACCCGCGATTTCCCGTAAATCCCGGATCGGCCCGTATAGTCGAATGTATACAAAGAAAGTAAGCAGGGAGTAAACTCATTTCCCGAACGATTTTTAAAATTATTTTTTCACCACTAAAACCCATGAGACTTGTAGTTTTCAAAAATATTTTCATTTTTGATGAGACGCCGAATGAAAGCAGTTTAATCGCCGGCAACCGAAAACCCGCGATTTCCCGTAAATCCCGATCGGCCCGTATAGTCGAATGTATACAAAGAAAGTAAGCAGGGAGTAAACTCATTTCCCGAACGATTTTTAAAATTATTTTTTCACCACTAAAACCCATGAGACTTGTAGTTTTAAAAATATTTTCATTTTTGATGAGACGCCGAATGAAAGCAGTTTAATCGCCGGCAACCGAAAACCCGCGATTTCCCGTAAATCCCGGTCGGCCCGTATAGTCGAATGTATACAAAGAAAGTAAGCAGGGAGTAAACTCATTTCCCGAACGATTTTTAAAATTATTTTTTCACCACTAAAACCCATGAGACTTGTAGTTTTCAAAAATATTTTCATTTTTGATGAGACGCCAAAGCAGTTTAATCGCCGGCAACCGAAAACCCGCGATTTCCCGTAAATCCCGATCGCCCGTAGTCGAATGTATACAAAGAAAGTAAGCAGGAGTAAACTCATTTCCCGAACGATTTTTAAAATTATTTTTTCACCACTAAAACCCATGAGACTTGTAGTTTTCAAAAATATTTTCATTTTTGATGAGACGCCGAATGAAAGCAGTTTAATCGCCGGCAACCGAAAACCCGCGATTTCCCGTAAATCCCGTATAGTCGAATGTATACAAAGAAAGTAAGCAGGGAGTAAACTCATTTCCCGAACGATTTTTAAAATTATTTTTTCACCACTAAAACCCATGAGACTTGTAGTTTTCAAAAATATTTTCATTTTTGATGAGACGCCGAATGAAAGCAGTTTAATCGCCGGCAACCGAAAACCCGCGATTTCCCGTAAATCCCGGATCGTATAGTCGAATGTATACAAAGAAAGTAAGCAGGAGTAAACTCATTTCCCGAACGATTTTTAAAATTATTTTTTCACCACTAAAACCCATGAGACTTGTAGTTTTCAAAAATATTTTCATTTTTGATGAGACGCCGAATGAAAGCAGTTTAATCGCCGGCAACCGAAAACCCGCGATTTCCCGTAAATCCCGTATAGTCGAATGTATACAAAGAAAGTAAGCAGGGAGTAAACTCATTTCCCGAACGATTTTTAAAATTATTTTTTCACCACTAAAACCCATGAGACTTGTAGTTTTCAAAAATATTTTCATTTTTGATGAGACGCCGAATGAAAGCAGTTTAATCCGGCAACCGAAAACCCGCGATTTCCCGTAAATCCCGGCTCGGCCCGTATAGTCGAATGTATACAAAGAAAGTAAGCAGGGAGTAAACTCATTTCCCGAACGATTTTTAAAATTATTTTTTCACCACTAAAACCCATGAGACTTGTAGTTTTCAAAAATATTTTCATTTTTGATGAGACGCCGAATGAAAGCAGTTTAATCGCCGGCAACCGAAAACCCGCGATTTCCGTAAATCCCGGATCGGCCCGTATAGTCGAATGTATACAAAGAAAGTAAGCAGGGAGTAAACTCATTTCCCGAACGATTTTTAAAATTATTTTTTCACCACTAAAACCCATGAGACTTGTAGTTTTCAAAAATATTTTCATTTTTGATGAGACGCCGAATGAAAGCAGTTTAATCGCCGGCAACCGAAAACCCGCGATTTCCCGTAAATCCCGTATAGTCGAATGTATACAAAGAAAGTAAGCAGGGAGTAAACTCATTTCCCGAACGATTTTTAAAATTATTTTTTCACCACTAAAACCCATGAGACTTGTAGTTTTCAAAAATATTTTCATTTTTGATGAGACGCCGAATGAAAGCAGTTTAATCGCCGGCAACCGAAAACCCGCGATTTCCCGTAAATCCCGGATCCCGTATAGTCGAATGTATACAAAGAAAGTAAGCAGGGAGTAAACTCATTTCCCGAACGATTTTTAAAATTATTTTTTCACCACTAAAACCCATGAGACTTGTAGTTTTCAAAAATATTTTCATTTTTGATGAGACGCCGAATGAAAGCAGTTTAATCGCCGGCAACCGAAAACCCGCGATTTCCCGTAAATCCCGTATAGTCGAATGTATACAAAGAAAGTAAGCAGGGAGTAAACTCATTTCCCGAACGATTTTTAAAATTATTTTTTCACCACTAAAACCCATGAGACTTGTAGTTTTCAAAAATATTTTCATTTTTGATGAGACGCCGAATGAAACCAGTTTAATCTCCAGGCAACCGAAAACCCGCGATTTCCCGTAAATCCCGGACTCGGCCCGTATGGTCGAATGTATACAAAGAAAGTAAGCAGGGAGTAAACTCATTTCCCGAACGATTTTTAAAATTATTTTTTCACCACTAAAACCCATGAGACTTGTAGTTTTCAAAAATATTTTCATTTTTGATGAGACGCCGAATGAAAGCAGTTTAATCGCCGGCAACCGAAAACCCGCGATTTCCCAATCCCGGATCCCGTATAGTCGAATGTATACAAAGAAAGTAAGCAGGAGTAAACTCATTTCCCGAACGATTTTTAAAATTATTTTTTCACCACTAAAACCCATGAGACTTGTAGTTTTCAAAAATATTTTCATTTTTGATGAGACGCCGAATGAAAGCAGTTTAATCGCCGGCAACCGAAAACCCGCGATTTTTCTCGTAAATCCCGTATAGTCGAATGTATACAAAGAAAGTAAGCAGGCAGTAAACTCATTTCCCGAACGATTTTTAAAATTATTTTTTCACCACTAAAACCCATGAGACTTGTAGTTTTCAAAAATATTTTCATTTTTGATGAGACGCCGAATGAAAGCAGTTTAATCGCCGGCAACCGAAAACCCGCGATTTCCCGTAAATCCCGGATCGGCCCGTATAGTCGAATGTATACAAAGAAAGTAAGCAGGAGTAAACTCATTTCCCGAACGATTTTTAAAATTTTTTTTCACCACTAAAACCCATGAGACTTGTAGTTTTCAAAAATATTTTCATTTTTGATGAGACGCCGAATGAAAGCAGTTTAATCGCCGGCAACCGAAAACCCGCGATTTCCCGTAAATCCCTCCCGTATAGTCGAATGTATACAAAGAAAGTAAGCAGGGAGTAAACTCATTTCCCGAACGATTTTTAAAATTATTTTTTCACCACTAAAACCCATGAGACTTGTAGTTTTCAAAAATATTTTCATTTTTGATGAGACGCCGAATGAAAGCAGTTTAATCGCCGGCAACCGAAAACCCGCGATTTCCCGTAAATCCCGTATAGTCGAATGTATACAAAGAAAGAAGCAGGGAGTAAACTCATTTCCCGAATTAAAATTATTTTTTCACCACTAAAACCCATGAGACTTGTAGTTTTCAAAATATTTTCATTTGATGAGACGCCGAATGAAAGCAGTTTAATCGCCGGCAACCGAAAACCCGCGATTTCCCGTAAATCCCGGGATCGGCCCGTATAGTCGAATGTATACAAAGAAAGTAAGCAGGGAGTAAACTCATTTCCCGAACGATTTTTAAAATTATTTTTCACCACTAAAACCCATGAGACTTGTAGTTTTCAAAAATATTTTCATTTTTGATGAGACGCCGAATGAAAGCAGTTTAATCGCCGGCAACCGAAAACCCGCGATTTCCCGTAAATCCCGTATAGTCGAATGTATACAAAGAAAGTAAGCAGGGAGTAAACTCATTTCCCGAACGATTTTTAAAATTATTTTTTCACCACTAAAACCCATGAGACTTGTAGTTTTCAAAAATATTTTCATTTTTGATGAGACGCCGAATGAAAGCAGTTTAATCGCCGGCAACCGAAAACCCGCGATTTCCCGTAATCCCTCGGCCCGTATAGTCGAATGTATACAAAGAAAGTAAGCAGGGAGTAAACTCATTTCCCGAACGATTTTTAAAATTATTTTTTCACCACTAAAACCCATGAGACTTGTAGTTTTCAAAAATTTTTCATTTTTGATGAGACGCCGAATGAAAGCAGTTTAATCGCCGGCAACCGAAAACCCGCGATTTCCCGTAAATCCCGTATAGTCGAATGTATACAAAGAAAGTAAGCAGGGAGTAAACTCATTTCCCGAACGATTTTTAAAATTATTTTTTCACCACTAAAACCCATGAGACTTGTAGTTTTCAAAAATATTTTCATTTTTGATGAGACGCCGAATGAAAGCAGTTTAATCGCCGGCAACCGAAACCCGCGATTTCCCGTAAATCCCTCGCCCGTATAGTCGAATGTATACAAAGAAAGTAAGCAGGGAGTAAACTCATTTCCCGAACGATTTTTAAAATTATTTTTTCACCACTAAAACCCATGAGACTTGTAGTTTTCAAAAATATTTTCATTTTTGATGAGACGCCGAATGAAAGCAGTTTAATCCCGGCAACCGAAAACCCGCGATTTCCCGTAAATCCCGCTCCCCGTATAGTCGAATGTATACAAAGAAAGTAAGCAGGGAGTAAACTCATTTCCCGAACGATTTTTAAAAATTATTTTTTCACCACTAAAACCCATGAGACTTGTAGTTTTCAAAAATATTTTCATTTTTGATGAGACGCCGAATGAAAGCAGTTTAATCGCCGGCAACCGAAAACCCGCGATTTCCCGTAAATCCCGTATAGTCGAATGTATACAAAGAAAGTAAGCAGGGAGTAAACTCATTTCCCGAACGATTTTAAATTATTTTTTCACCACTAAAACCCATGAGACTTGTAGTTTTCAAAAAATTTTCATTTTTGATGAGACGCCGAATGAAAGCAGTTTAATCGCCGGCAACCGAAAACCCGCGATTTCCGTAAATCCGTATAGTCGAATGTATACAAAGAAAGTAAGCAGGGAGTAAACTCATTTCCCGAACGATTTTTTAAAATTATTTTTTCACCACTAAAACCCATGAGACTTGTAGTTTTCAAAAATATTTTCATTTTTGATGAGACGCCGAATGAAAGCAGTTTAATCGCCGGCAACCGAAAACCCGCGATTTCCCGTAAATCCCGTAGTCGAATGTATACAAAGAAAGTAAGCAGGGAGTAAACTCATTTCCCGAACGATTTTTAAAATTATTTTTTCACCACTAAAACCCATGAGACTTGTAGTTTTCAAAAATATTTTCATTTTGATGAGACGCCGAATGAAAAGCAGTTTAATCGCCGGCAACCGAAAACCCGCGATTTCCCGTAAATCCCTCGGCCCGTATAGTCGAATGTATACAAAGAAAGTAAGCAGGGAGTAAACTCATTTCCCGAACGATTTTTAAAATTATTTTTTCACCACTAAAACCCATGAGAACTTGTAGTTTTCAAAAATATTTTCATTTTGATGAGACGCCGAATGAAAGCAGTTTAATCGCCGGCAACCGAAAACCCGCGATTTCCCGTAATCCCGGATCGCCGTATAGTCGAATGTATACAAAGAAAGTAAGCAGGGAGTAAACTCATTTCCCGAACGATTTTTAAAATTATTTTTTCACCACTAAAACCCATGAGACTTGTAGTTTTCAAAAAATATTTTCATTTTGATGAGACGCCGAAAAAAAGCAGTTTAATCGCCGGCAACCGAAAACCCGCGATTTCCCGTAAATCCCGTATAGTCGAATGTATACAAAGAAAGTAAGCAGGGAGTAAACTCATTTCCCGACGATTTTTAAAATTATTTTTTCACCACTAAAACCCATGAGACTTGTAGTTTTCAAAAATATTTTCATTTTTGATGAGACGCCGAATGAAAGCAGTTTAATCGCCGGCAACCGAAAACCCGCGATTTCCCGTAAATCCCGTATAGTCGAATGTATACAAAGAAAGTAAGCAGGGAGTAAACTCATTTCCCGAACGATTTTTAAAATTATTTTTTCACCACTAAAACCCATGAGACTTGTAGTTTTCAAAAAATTTTTCATTTTTGATGAGACGCCGAATGAAAGCAGTTTAATCTCCGGCAACCGAAAACCCGCGATTTCCGTAAATCCGGATCGGCCGTATAGTCGAATGTATACAAAGAAAGTAAGCAGGGAGTAAACTCATTTCCCGAACGATTTTTAAAATTATTTTTTCACCACTAAAACCCATGAGACTTGTAGTTTTCAAAAATATTTTCATTTTGATGAGACGCGCCGAATGAAAGCAGTTTAATCGCCGGCAACCGAAAACCCGATTTCCCGTAAATCCGGACTCGGCGTATAGTCGAATGTATACAAAGAAAGTAAGCAGGGAGTAAACTCATTTCCGAACGATTTTTAAAATTATTTTTTCACCACTAAAACCCATGAGACTTGTAGTTTTCAAAAATATTTTCATTTTGATGAGACGCCGAATGAAAGCAGTTTAATCGCCGGCAACCGAAAACCCGCGATTTCCCGTAAATCCTCGGCCCGTATAGTCGAATGTATACAAAGAAAGTAAGCAGGGAGTAAACTCATTTCCCGAACGATTTTTAAAATTATTTTTTCACCACTAAAACCCATGAGACTTGTAGTTTTCAAAAAATATTTTCATTTTTGATGAGACGCCGAATGAAAGCAGTTTAATCGCCGGCAACCGAAAACCCGCGATTCCCGTAAATCCCGGCTCGGCCCGTATAGTCGAATGTATACAAAGAAAGTAAGCAGGGAGTAAAACTCATTTCCCGAACGATTTTTAAAATTATTTTTTCACCACTAAAACCCATGAGACTTGTAGTTTTCAAAAATATTTTCATTTTTGATGAGACGCCGAATGAAAGCAGTTTAATCGCCGGCAACCGAAAACCGCGATTTCCCGTAAATCCCGTCGATATAGTCGAATGTATACAAAGAAAGTAAGCAGGGAGTAAACTCATTTCCCGAACGATTTTTAAAATTATTTTTTCACCACTAAAACCCATGAGACATGTAGTTTTCAAAAATATTTTCATTTTTGATGAGACGCCGAATGAAAGCAGTTTAATCGCCGGCAACCGAAAAACCGCGCGATTTCCCGTAAATCCCGTATAGTCGAATGTATACAAAGAAAGTAAGCAGGGAGTAAACTCATTTCCCGAACGATTTTTAAAATTATTTTTTCACCACTAAAACCCATGAGACTTGTAGTTTTCAAAAATATTTTCATTTTTGATGAGACGCCGAATGAAAGCAGTTTAATCGCCGGCAACCGAAAACCCGCGATTCCCGTAAATCCCGGCTCGGCCCGTATAGTCGAATGTATACAAAGAAAGTAAGCAGGGAGTAAACTCATTTCCCGAACGATTTTAAATTATTTTTTCACCACTAAAACCCATGAGACTTGTAGTTTTCAAAAATATTTTCATTTTTGATGAGACGCCAATGAAAGCAGTTTAATCGGCGAAACCGAAAACCCGCGATTTCCCGTAAATCCCGTATAGTCGAATGTATACAAAGAAAGTAAGCAGGGAGTAAACTCATTCCCGAACGATTTTTAAAATTATTTTTTACACCACTAAAACCCATGAGACTTGTAGTTTTCAAAAATATTTTCATTTTGATGAGACGCCGAATGAAAGCAGTTTAATCGCCGGCAACCGAAAACCCGCGATTTCCCGTAAATCCCGGACTCGGCCCGTATAGTCGAATGTATACAAAGAAAGTAAGCAGGGAGTAAACTCATTTCCCGAACGATTTTTAAAATTATTTTTTCACCACTAAAACCCATGAGACTTGCAGTTTTCAAAAAATATTTTCATTTTTGATGAGACGCCGAATGAAAGCAGTTTAATCGCCGGCAACCGAAAACCCGCGATTTCCCGTAAATCCCTCGCCGTATAGTCGAATGTATACAAAAAAGTAAAGCAGGGAGTAAACTCATTTCCCGAACGATTTTTAAAATTATTTTTTCACCACTAAAACCCATGAGACTTGTAGTTTTCAAAAATATTTTCATTTTGAGAGACGCCGAATGAAAGCAGTTTAATCGCCGGCAACCGAAAACCCGCGATTTCCCGTAAATCCCGGACTCGGCCCGTATAGTCGAATGTATACAAAAGAAAGTAAGCAGGGAGTAAACTATTTCCGAACGATTTTTAAAATTATTTTTTCACCACTAAAACCCATGAGACTTGTAGTTTTCAAAAATATTTTCATTTTTGATGAAGACCGAATGAAAGCAGTTTAATCGCCGGCAACCGAAAACCGCGATTTCCCGTAAATCCCGTATAGTCGAATGTATACAAAGAAAGTAAGCAGGGAGTAAACTCATTTCCCGAACGATTTTTAAAATTATTTTTTCACCACTAAAACCCATGAGACTTGTAGTTTTCAAAAATATTTTCATTTTGATGAGACGCCGAATGAAAGCAGTTTAATCGCCGGCAACCGAAAACCCGCGATTTCCCGTAAATCCCGGACTCGGCCCGTATAGTCGAATGTATACAAAGAAAGTAAGCAGGGAGTAAACTCATTTCCGAACGATTTTTAAAATTATTTTTTCACCACTAAAACCCATGAGACTTGTAGTTTTCAAAAATATTTTCATTTTGATGAGACCCGAATGAAAGCAGTTTAATCGCCGGCAACCGAAATCCCGCGATTTCCCGTAAATCCCGTATAGTCGAATGTATACAAAGAAAGTAAGCAGGGAGTAAACTCATTTCCCGAACGATTTTTAAAAATTATTTTTCACCACTAAAACCCATGAGACTTGTAGTTTTCAAAAAATATTTTCATTTTGATGAGACGCCGAATGAAAGCAGTTTAATCTCCGGCAACCGAAAACCCGCGATTTCCCGTAAATCCGGCTCGGCCGTATAGTGGAATGTAACAAAGAAGTAAGCCAGGGAGTAAAACTCATTTCCCGAACGATTTTTTAAAATTATTTTTCACCAACAAAACCCATGAGACTTGTAGTTTTCAAAAAATTTTCATTTTTGATGAGACGCCGAATGAAAGCAGTTTAATCGCCGGCAACCGAAAACCCGCGATTTCCCGTAAAATCCGGGCCCGTATAGTCGAATGTATACAAAGAAAGTAAGCAGGGAGTAAACCTCATTTCCCGAACGATTTTTTAAATTATTTTTTTCACCACTAAAACCCATGAGACTTGTAGTTTTCAAAAATGTTTTTCATTTTTGATGAGACGCCCAATGAAAGCAGTTTAATCGCCGGCAACCGAAAACCCGCGATTTCCCGTAAATCCCGTATCCTAGTCGAATGTAATACAAAGAAAGTAAGCAGGGAGTAAACTCACTTTCCCGAACGATTTTTAAAATTATTTTTTCACCACTAAAACCCATGAGACTTGTAGTTTTCAAAATATATTTCATTTTTGATGAGACGCCGAATGAAAGCAAGTTTAATCGCCGGCAACCGAAAACCCGCGATTTCCCGTAAATCCGGGATCGCCCTATAGTCGAATGTATACAAAGAAAGTAAGCAGGCAGTAAACTCATTTCCCGAACGATTTTAAATTATTTTTTCAACCACTAAAACCCATGAGACTTGTAGTTTTCAAAAATATTATTCATTTTTGATGAGACGCCGAATGAAAGCAGTTTAATCGCCGCAACTGAAAACCCGCGATTTCCCGTAAATCCCGGACGGCCCGTATAGTCGAATGTATACAAAGAAAGTAAGCAGGGAGTAAACTCATTTCCGAACGATTTTTAAAATTATTTTTTCACCACTAAAACCCATGAGACTTGTAGTTTTCAAAATATTTTCATTTTGATGAGACGCCAATGAAAAGCAGTTTAATCGCCGCAACCGAAAAACCCGCGACTTCCCGTAAATCCCGTATCGAATGCTATACAAAGAAAGAACAGTAAGAGGCAGAAACTCATTTGAAACATTTTTAAAATTATTTTTTCACCACTAAAACCCATGAGACTTTAGTTTTCAAAAATATTTTCATTTTTGATAGACGCCGAATGAAAGCAGTTTAATCGTCCGAGCAAAAAACCCGCGATTCCCGTAAATCCCGTATAGTCGAATGTATACAAAGAAAGAAGCAGGGAGTAAACTCATTTCCCGAAACGATTTTTAAATATTATTTTCACCACTAAAACCCATGAGACTGAGTTTTCAAAATATTTTCATTTTTGATGAGACGCCGAATGAAAGCAGTTTAATCGCCGGCAACCGAAAACCCGCGATTCCCGTAAATCCCGTATAGTCGAATGTATACAAAGAAAGTAAGCAGGATTAAACTCATTTCCCGAACGATTTTTAAAATATATTTTTCTACCACTTAAAACCCATGAACTTGTAGTTTTCAAAAATATTTCATTTTGATGAGACGCCGAATGAAAAGCAGTTTAATCGCCGGCAACCGAAAACCCGCATTTCCCGTAAATCCCGGACTTGCCCTATAGTCGGATGTATACAAAAGAAAGTACCCAGGGAGTAAACTCATTTCCCGAACGAATTTTTAAAA
This sequence comes from Hydractinia echinata, assembly GCA_030067915.1. Taxonomy (NCBI): domain Eukaryota; kingdom Metazoa; phylum Cnidaria; class Hydrozoa; order Anthoathecata; family Hydractiniidae; genus Hydractinia; species Hydractinia echinata. The sequence goes on along the minus strand of JASGCC010003804.1, from coordinate 3,704 downwards.
TTATTTTTTCACCACTAAAACCATGAGAACTTGTAGTTTTCAAAAATATTTCATTTTGATGAGACGCCGAATGAAAGCAGTTTAATCGCCGGCAACCGAAAACCCGCGATTTCCGTAAATCGGCCCGTATAGTCGAATGTATACAAAGAAAGTAAGCAAGTAAACTCATTTCCGAACAATTTTTAAAATTTTTTCACCACTAAAACCCATGAGACTTGTAGTTTTAAAAAATTTTCATTTTTTGAAGACGCCGAATGAAAAACAGTTTAATCGCCGGCAACGGAAAACCCGCGATTTCCGTTAAATCCCGTATAGTCGAAGTATACAAAGAAATAAGCAGGGAGTAAACTCATTTCCCGAACGATTTTTAAAATTATTTCACCACTAAAACCATAGACTTGAGTTTTCAAAAAATGTTTCATTTTTGATGAGACGCCGAATGAAAGCAGGTTAATCGCCGGCAACCGAAAACCCGCGATCCCTTAAACCCGTATAGTCGAATGTATACAAAGAAAGTAAGCAGGGAGTAAACTCATTCCCGACGATTTTTAAAATTATTTTTCACCACTAAAACCCATGAGACTGTAGTTTCAAAAATATTTTCATTTTGATGAGACGCCGAATGAAAGCAGTTTAATCCCGGCAACCGAAAACCCCGCGATTCCCGTAAAACCCGACTGCCGTATAGCAATTACAAAAGAAAGTAAGCAGGGAGTAAACTCATTCCCGAACATTTTTAAAAATTATTTTCACCACTAAAAACCCATGAGACTTGTAGTTTTAAAAATATTTTAATTTTGATGAGACGCCGAATAAAGCAGTTTAATCGCCGGCAACCGAAAAACCCGCGATTTCCGTAAATCCCGTCGTAATCAATGATACAAAAAAGTAAGCAGGAGTAAACTCATTTCCGCAACGATTTTAAAATTATTTTTTCACCACTTAAAACCCATGAGACTTGTAGTTTTCAAAAAATATTTCATTTTTGATGAGACGCCGAATGAAAGCAGTTATAATCGCCGGCAACCGAAAACCCGCGATTTCCCGTAAATCCCGATATAGTCGAATGTATACAAAGAAAGTAAGCAGGAGTAAACTCATTTCCCGAACGATTTTAAAATTATTTTTCACCACTAAACCCATGAGACTTGTTTTTCAAAATATTTTCATTTTGATGAGACGCCGAATGAAAGCAGTTTAATCGCCGGCAACCGAAAACCCATTCCCGTAAATCCCGGACTCGGCCCGTATAGTCAATGTATACAAAGAAGTAAAGCAGGGAGTAAACTCATTTCCCGAACTTTTTAAAATTATTTTTCACCACTAAAACCCATAAACTTGTATTTTCAAAAATATTTTCATTTTTATGAGACGCCGAATGAAAGCCAGTTTAATCCCGGCACCAAAACCCGCGATTTCCCGTAAATCCCGCTCGCCGATAGCGAAAGTATACAAAAGAATAGCAGAGTAAACTCATTTCCCGAACCGATTTTTAAAATTACTTTTTCACCACTAAAACCCATAGAACTTGTAGTTTTCAAAAAATATTTTCATTTTTGATGAGACGCCGAATGAAAGCAGTTTAATCGCCGGCAACCGAAAACCCGCGATTTCCCGTAATCCCGACCCGTATAGTCGAATGTATCAAAGAAAGTACCAGGAGTAAACTATTTCCGAACGAATTTTAAAACTAGTTCGTAGCCCGTAAAAATCCACGGTTCGCCCGTCGCAGCTAAAGCACCATTTTGCGTGACAGACAACAGACAGCACGGACAGACGTATACGGCATTAAAATATTAGATTATTGGTTCACACTTAAAACCCAGGGACTGGAGTGTCAAAAAATGTGCATTTGTTATGGAGACCCAATTGAAAGTATTGAATTCGCGGGCAACCGAAAAACCCGCGATTCGGAAATCCCAGACCGGCCCGATGAGGCGAATGAACAAAAGAAAGTAAGCAGGAAGTAAACGCAGTGCCGAACATGGGAAAAATTATGGTATTCACCACGTAGGTTTTCTCAATGCAAACCCAAACAGAGACGGGAGTGGTGCCAAAAACAATTATGACATGGGCTCGAGAGAGAACACGAAATGAAAGAACATTTAATCATGACCTTTTGTGAACAACGAAAACCCGCAATTCCGAAAAGCCCGAGTAGTCGAGAAACAAAGAAGAACGCAAGGGAAAAAGCATCCCCGAACGATGGGAAACGTAGGGTTCGCACCACAAACCCATAGATGTGTGAGGGTCAAAAAGTAGGCAGAGGAGACCCAAGAAAAACAGTGTGAATCCCGAACCGAAAACCCGCATCCGAACCACGTGCACCTGATGCCGAATGGATGTTACAAAGGAAATACAGGAGAACTTATGGCCGAGCAAGGGAAATAGGGTGCACCACGAAAACCCAGGAGACTGGAGGGCATAAAAGAAGGCCAGGGAGTTAGACGCCGAATTGAAAACAGGTAAGCCCCGGGCAAAAAAGGGAAAACCCCATGTCCCGTAAAGCACCGAGAGAGCGATGGACAAAGAAAGAAGAGGAGAAACATGGCCCGGAACGATGTGAAAGTAGTCGGGGCACCACGAAAACCCACGATGTATATAGACAGAGGAGGCAAAAGGGCAGGAGGAGACGCCGAACGTAAACAAGTGACGAATTAAGCAGATCAAGTGCAGGCGAAAACCCGCGAGAAAAAGTAACCAAAAAACACGATATATAGCCTATCAATCGAGAAAAAAACAGACGAGTCTGCTCCCCGGAGAGCAAGGATGACAAAGAAAGAAGCAGAGAAACCAGGCAAGGTTAACAATCTTTATATCCGGTCTCAAACACACACTATATGGTCTGTGCCAAAAAATATAAGTGCACCATAAAACCCAGCGTAAACTGACGTCCAGGATGTTAGTAGCTCAAAATAGGCATGGTGAGAGATCGTTCAACTTCGATGGGAAAGCAAGTTATGCTTAACTCTCTGGGTCTTTGCGACTGCAAGCACTACATTGCCACTGTGGCTCAATACCTTTACGCTGGAAAACCCTCATCCGAAATCCCTCAAAACCACCACATAAACCGAAATTGATACCACGTGGCCAAAGACGGAACTCACACAAAATTGAACGACAATGTGATGGTCATACAGCTGGAACAGCTAAACCAATCAAGATGACTGCCAGCCACTACATTTGCCACTGTGTTCTTACGCTGTGTACCAATAAAAAATCCTATCCAACAAAAAATTGCAACACATCACACCTTGGTAAAACCACACACACTGTTTCTACGCAGGTAAGACCAATCAAGTTATTAGAAAAAAAACAAAGACGCATACAACAAAGCCTCGAAAAACAGATCTCGCTCAAAAACCAAACAAAATAAAACAATTCTGAAAAACCCTTTTCAAACAGAACTCCTTGCTTGGAACTTACTTGATACCTGTTTTTATCAACAATGGGACCATTTAATACATGTGTATACTTCGACAGGAACAAAATAACAATTGAAAACCATCATGGGCTCGCCACACGCCCACCGAACGACAAAAACACCAACGAAAAACCATGAACAGGCCCCAAAAAAGCGAAGAGTCTCAATTATGTAGTGGGAATCATCAAAAGAAAACAACAATACGAACCATGGGGGCAAACCCCGAAAACCACATCCAAACCCGGTAAATTTTTAATACCATGCTAGGGGATTTGGCCTG
>JASGCC010003803.1:0-22394 GCA_030067915.1 Hydractinia echinata | reverse complement strand
CCCGCAAAGAAACACCTGCAAAAAAAGACGCGTCAAGTTCAGAGGAGAGTTCGGATGAAGAAAAAGAGAAACCCAAAGTTGCCACCAAGAAAGGTACATTAAAGATATCACTAGTTACGCATGTTTAAAAATAATTTATTCTACCATGGTAATCTGTGAGGAACTACATATTTTTTAAAGCAATTGAAATTCCAAAATAAGCCTTAGGATGCTTATAAAAACTACTTTTTCAGGCTCAAATATAAGGTTATGCTTAAGGCAAAAAGATTTATTGGAATATGCTTATGAAAAACCAGGATCAGGCTCAAAATATGCTTATTTAAAAAAATTTGCATTTAAATTTTTAACATTAGTTAATTACAACTTAAATCCTACTACATGCTGGTTAATTCAGCCATAATAAAAAAAAACTGTTCACGAAACTATAAATATAAAAAATTCACAACATTTTTTTAGGCTTATGTTCTTCAGAACTACAGGCCTATGGATGCTTATAAATGTCAAGCTTATAAAAAAACGTAGTAAAGTCACTTTTTCGATTTTGTGACTAACCTGGTTATTCATTTTTTTTAATGTTTCTACGTTAGCTGCTGCCAAGAAAGAATCAAGTGATGATGAAAGCAGTGACGAAGAAGAAGAAAAAGGACAGAAAAAAGGTACCATTTTAAAGTTCACTGTGTATTACAATAGGTGCAGCATAAGAGAATAAACTCAATTTAGTGCTTTTGAACTAAATTGAGTTTATTCTGTTATGCTGTACCAACGTTCCTTTGTTACTCTTAAGAACAGCTAATAAACACCTGAAAAATGAAATTTGTTATTTTCCATTCTTCCTGTTTCTTGTTTGCTTTCGTGATGTTTGGGAAATTTTTTTATAATATTCTCACCTTGGTTAAAGTAACTACTGACCTTTTTGTGATTTAGGTAAAAGAAAAGCTTCTAAAGAGTCAAGCTCTGAAGAAAGTAGTGATGAAGAGGAGAAACCAAAGAAGAAGAAAGGTACATTATATGAAATCAGACAGACTATTTAAGTGCAAAAAATTTCGCGTATTTTGACCAATTTCGCGAAAGTTTACGTTGTCGAAAGAGCATCGATTTCTAAGAGTTTATGAACGATAAAAAAATTCAGCCAAAGTCTATTTGAGTTTCAATTTTAGCTTTGATGAAAGAATAAATCTTTGGAATTTTTATGAAATAATATATATTTCTTACAGCTAAAGCTCAAGAAACTAAGAAAAGAAAAGCTGAAGACGATGAAGATGACGAAAGCAATAATAATTTTAAAACTCCTAAAAAGTCAACAGGTGAACCCACTAGTGTTTTTATTGGTGGACTGGCATATAGCACTGTAGAAGAAACATTGAAAGAGTTTTTAGAACATAATGATCTGCAACCAACCAGTGTTCGAATCATATCACGTGATGGTCAATCGAAGGGATTTGGTTATGCTGATTTTGATAGCGCTGAAGAAGCTGCTAAATGCATAAACTTATCAGGCTCAGAGTTAGATGGGCGTAGGATAAGATGTGATAACGCTGATAACAAATCAACGCCATCGAGTGGTGGACGCGGCCGTGGCGGAAGAGGTTCCTTTGGCTCTGGAGGACGTGGTCGAGGAGGGAGAGGTTCGTTTGGCTCTGGCGGCGGAGGAAATAGGTTCGATAACGAAACTCCGACAAAGCTTCTTATGGTGAAAAACTTGTCTTACAATACAGACAATTATAGTCTCGCTGCGGCGTTTGAAGGAGCTAACGATGCTCGAGTAGTAAAAGATCGTGAAACTGGAAACTCCAGAGGTTTTGCCTTTGTGGAGTACGATGATGTCGATTCTGCTACTAAAGCGCGAAAAGCTATGCTTAATCAAGAACTTGATGGCCGAGCAATCAATGTTGTGTTTGCTACGCCTAAAGAAAGTTTCGGTGGTGGTCGTGGTGGAGGTCGCGGTGGATCAGGTGGAAGGGGACGTGGTGGCGGCTTCGGAAGGGGGCGTGGCGGCCGCGGTGGGGGGCCTACAGCAGCAAGTAAAGGTTCCATTCAAAAGTTTGAAGGATCAAAATTAACTTTTGGTGATGATTCCGATTAAGAAGTGGACTGATGAGGTTATAAAGGCTGGAGCTGGTCGAGAAAAGACCTTTCCATTATAGAAACGATAGTTGCAGTTTTACACGATATCCGTGTGAATATCAGAAATATCGATAACCGGTTCGATTTTAACGACTAACTTTGTTTTATTTGCCATTTTTTTACTAACAGCGTGCGGAGTTTTTTATCTGCCGAATATTGCTTAAAATTTTATTTTTATTTCTTTTTAACGTATACAAATTTTCATATATTGGCAGGATAACTTAACAAAGTCTTCTACTTTTAGTTAAAAAAAAATTCTGAAGGTGGTAATTTTTTCTCATTTGTGAAACTTTAGGCTTAGGTATTTCTATTTTATCGTACGTTTTCTAGCGCTGGGGTAGGAAATTCCATTATTTTGAGTTGCTATAGCGTTGTGTAAATATAAAATATAGTAATGCAGTTGTTCAGAAACATCTAAAGAACAAAATTTGATGCAGTTATTAATTGACTTTACGTTTCAAACGTTTTAAATCCTTTCCTTTGAAGCTTTCCCATAGTCTTGGTAAGCCGTATATCCATGGGTAAGCAAACCAACGGTTACCCTATTTATCTAAATAAACATTAACATCTTCATTCGAGCCTGATAACACACTCCTCTCGAATTGCCCGGTATAGTTGAGGTCCTATAAAATAACCTCTGTCCGTCCATTTTAAATATTTTTTGGAATTGGATCATTATTTTTTTCTGATTTGATTGAGAACAATGTGACGAAGTTAGTTTTTTTTGAAAATGTCTTAGCGGTTTAAAAATGGCGGATTTATCCGCAAGATGACCCACAACGATCCAAAAATACAGATTTTCGAACTTTCTGAGGATTTTTTTTAATGCTTGAAACAAATTTGCTTATTCTTTATCATCCAAGCAGCTTCCTTGCTTGACTTACCATTTTTTTATTTTTCGCACGTTTGAACAAGAGTTTTGCTTCTAAGTTTCTTTTGACCGCTGACATCTTGATCGAGCAAAACAAGCCTATTGTTTTCCTTTCTTGTATCCAATTTTTTCGAATGTCTGGGGCACATTCGAATTTTCATTTCCGAACTTTTGTTCTATTTGCTGTTGAGTACCTGGCAGTGTGATGTCTTCTTTATATCTGATGTTTTATTGGCTTATATCGATCACGTGAGCGGGCGCTATTTTTCTGTAGCGACCGGCTACACGGTAGTTTACAGGTGGACATTCAGTCTACGCATGCGCGATTTTCCGATTACTTTTCTTATAAAAGAACATGGCGCTGACCACCACTCTGTTTTAACAGCATTCATGCTTAAATATCGACTTTCAGTGCAAAATTTCTATCCTATCCTCATGCCGAAATGATTTCAGCAGATGTGATGTTTGGTGTCTGGTGCTGATTGGTCCAATCTTCACAGCTTTTGGCGTGGATGTTAAAATCAAGGACTAGAGAAGAATATCCTGATTTTATTTTATTTTTTTGTACAATATTTTTTTTAGAAAAAACATACATGCATACATATTATATATACATTTAATGTTTAAACTACATTTTTATATGACAGTGTGTCTAGCAGACCCTGATAACCTTTAATAACCCTGATTTTCAACAAGTGGCTTACTCTCAAACTTTTTATGCTGTACAAATAAGAGTCAAAATTTTTCGACCATAAAAAATAATTTGATCCAATAAATCGCTAGACTGTATGAAACAAATCAGAAATTAAAAGATTTTAAATGGTTTTGTATAAGAACACGTGTATACGTTTTTATAAGAAATAACTTTTTGGCTTTTGAAAATCCACCAGCCCTTTTTAATTCGATAAGAACACAATTCCTGTTTCTCATAAAAACATATACACGTTTTTTAAGAAACTTTTCAGGCTCGAATAAGTAAAATTAAGAAACATTTCAGGCTCAACCAAATGCTTAGGTTTCTTTAAAAAAAACGTGTACTCGTAATTTTCAAATCATGTTAGAACAATTTTTGTAACGAAAAATAATAAAATTACCCTGGATCCACCAGTCTTGAACTCGATACTTTGATTTGGGAGGTTTGATTGTGCCATTTTGTGTTTTATGACAGTAAGGGCAGTGTCTTCCAACTCCCTTGAAATCTCTTCCCTTTCGTTGAGTGGAAACGTTTGGTTTAGTTCTAATTTACCGTAACATTGTGTTTCGTGGTCACTTTTCTCCTTTATGTTTTTGATGGGGAATAATCTGCCACATTCCTTTTCACAGCTTACCTGTAAGCAGCTAACCATATCTGCATGTGAAAGAGAAGGCAAGACCATTCCCACTTTAACTGGGCGGAGGAAGCTGGGACAAGTTGTGTCGGACTCTTTTTTGCCCTCAAAACGTTTTACCACGCAAATTAAGCAGAAACTGTGCTGGCATGGTAATAACACTGGCCTGTGTAAGATGTTATTGCACAGTTTACATACACAAAGATTTAAGTGGGCATTCAATGTTTCATTCAGTTCTGAGGCAGGAATATGTGGTAGCTGGTCTTCTGTGGGAGTATCTGCTAATAAATTTAAAATAACCTCCCTGGTCCAAATAATGTTATTGCTGGAAGGCCTCCCAGATTTTTTTTTCTTGGCTGGTCGACCACCAAGGGAAACTTTACGCTTATGGTTGCATGTCTTGCACTCTGTGTCGCTGTGCTGTTCCCAAACAACATTTCCATGGAAGGGAGTGGAGCCTCTATCTCGTATATTTTTCAGTGTCGAGTGACATTTTTGGCATATTTTATCCGGGTGTAACGCTGGATTGTCCTGTGTCACATCAATAAAATGGGAACTCTTTATGCTTTCACTAAGACCTGCTACTTTGTATGTATATTTAGTCAGTATTAAACCACAAATTCGGCATAGTTTTGACAAACTGGTAGCATGTATGTCAGCCATTTTTGATAACAGAAAAACGATAAGTTGGGTGTGTTTGAAAAACTATTCTAACTTCCAGTAAAAAAGTGGCCAGAAGTACAAATTTTAACCACTGAATGCTAAAAGGTTCCTCTTTATTACTTAAGTTCTGGTTTTGCTGGGAAAACTCTTGAATTTTCACACCAACCGTAAAAAAACAGCGTTTAAAATGTTTTTTAAAAGTTTAAAAATTCCCGCAAAATCGCTCTGTTTGTTGTAGCAACTTAAATGGGCGACCTAAGACATACGTCCTGGACACACGTTCTAAACTTTATATTACAAGTCACACTAGTTTTTAAGTTATTGCAGTCTGTGCATACCCTACTCTTATCGCTTGGGAAGAAAAATCACGGATTTTGTTTACAAGTTTTGACGCATGCGCAGTCTGAATGTCCGCTTCCGTAGTTGCATTGAATGACCGTGGCTAAACTAGAAATTAAAAAAAAGGTTGCGAAGCATTACGCAAGTTGCAAGCAAAATTGAAACCAGCCAATAGTTGTCTCTAGTGCTTTTTGTTTCCCTTCTTTGTTATAATACGGCGAGGTGCTAACATCTTCCTGCAGCTGATATATGGGAATGCAACAAAAATGAATATCATAGACGTAGAAACAACTCTGGGGACGAGGTTGTGAAATAAACTCACCGCGGAACAACAACAATTCGTTGCGCTAAAGTAGTGATTTTTTGACGAAAATTCAACATGTGCGGAATATTACTTTTCAGAAGGTGCGAGAAAATTAGATCGCGCGAAACTAAACAAAAACGATTAGTGAGAAATTTCTTTCCATATTGTCAGTGTTGGTAACGTAAATTCAACATTGATGAAGCTTTTAGCGCCAAAAATCCATGCAAAGTTATACTTTTATAAAGTTAAAACCTTTATTCTGAAATAAATGCAATACATCGAGTTGTGCAATCCGTAGTGTGCCGAAATGCACGAATTAAGGGGACGGAGATGAGAAGGCGAACGAAGCAGCTTGTGGGTTGTTTTTTTTCACGTAAAAATAACGGCACTAGTTATGAAAACCGATTGAAGCCACGGTATCTGCTGCAATAAGTTTCGAAAACTCACGGGAAACAATAAACAAAAACAAACAATCTACAGAAACGAAAACAATTTATTAACTTTATCAAGATTTATAAAACAGCTTCAAATTTTTGATAGAAAAACAATAACAACGCGGTGTGAGGTTTCGCTTTCTTCTTTTTATCTCACGTATTGAAAGATAACATCTCTCCTCGCTCTAATTGTACGCAATCTAAAAAGAAACAGAAAACATTTTTATATAGTATATTATATTATATATATAGCAAAGTCTCTAAATACATTAAAATCCAGTGCCTTTGAGGGACGATATTTAGAGCTAAATTTCTAAACTACAAATATATATCATTTTTTGGGACAGAGTGCTCAAAAAGTGTTCACTAGATACAATATGCTTGATATAATTAATAAAGTCATTTTGAGGGTTGTCTTCTTTTGGGGATTGGTAGTTCAGTCGGTAGAGCGTTCACTTCCTATTCATATGGGTTCAATCCCACGTAACAGTTGTTGCTTATTGAAGGTTTCTGTAGCTCAAATGGAAGCTTTTTAACACTCTAGAACCGTCTATGTTGTACATCCTGGAAAAAAATTGACAGGGTAAATTTATTGGAATTAATGAGGCTAACCACATAAAATATAGATCACTACTTTTTGTGGCCAAGACAACAGAATTGAAAGCACTGTTTTTCATTTGGAAAGTACAAATTGTATTTAAAAATTTGCCCAGGCTTGCCCTCATACTTATGGCTTTTTTGGCCAGTTGATACGCACACTAATCTACCATACTGAACACAAAAGTTACGAAAAACACGAAATTTGATTAAGGTCTATTATGTGGTTTCACATTCTTAAAGGGTCATTCAAGAGTAGTTTTACGTATCATAACTTAGCTATACCACATTATTGTAAGCTCATGAAACACAATGCAAAAACATAGGGTTGTAAAGAAAATGATGAAGCCCTGAATATTTTTAATCTTTTTTAAATATTTTTATATAGACCTTTTTGAATGTTTACATTTTCCGCGGTAAGCCCTTTCGGCTTTAACAATTGCGTGGCAGGCAAAAAGATGCGGGTGCTAGATGAAGTGAGGTCCTTTTTAGTCTGTTTCTTCGCACGACGGTATCATTACGACTTTATATGAATATATGTCAATCAGAAATTATCCATCTACACTCGATAATAGTTTAAAGCCTCAAAAATGTTTCCGTAGAAAGAAATGGGCTGAAAAAGACCTTTCTTCAGCAAGCTTCCGCATCTTTCTGCCTGCCACACAGTTGTTAGGGCCAGAAGGGCTTACCACGGAAAATGTAAACATTCAAAAAGGTCTATATGTCCAAACTTAATCTCCCAAAAAAAATAATTACATTAACGGTCGCCACCATTATCGAACAAAAGTCCATTTGGTCACACGTCGTACATAGCTCACTTCTTGAAAAAATTATTTGAGTGTTGAAGAATTTAACAACATGCGAAAGTAGGTAAACAAAGTAGAACTTCCAGGTAAAGGCACCGTTTGATAAAATAGTTCAGATTTAGAATATATATCAGTAAAAAGACGCTAGTAGCAACAGTACTGTACAAAAATTTTTAACCACAAATGAGCAAATACCTTAAAGAATGAAGAGGTATATTTAAGAGGGTGCTGATAAGCCGCAAACGCACGCATATACAAGGGCGAGTTCGGGCGACTTTGCGAATAAAATTGGCGGTTGTCCTCCGAAATCGCCCGGAGCATTCCCGAAATGCAATTTCTTGTAACATAGCATCATGCGGACGACAGTTGCAAGAAGGCGCTTGAAGAGAAAGGAGTTAATAAAGTTTATATATAAGTTATTTATAAAGTAAATCTTATCAAAAACCATCAAAAACAGTTCTTTTAAGAACTTCGCTACCACATAGTAAGTTTATTTTAATTTTTATAGTTTTTTGAACCATTGGTGGCTTATTGGCACCCTCGTGTATATTTTCCCCTGTTAGTTTTGGATTGGTGACTTAAATTTATTTCCACGATACAACAAAAAAAAGAAGCAACTTGAGTTTTAGGAAATATTTAAAAATTGTATAATAAAATTTAGAAAGAAAGAGTTTTGTTAATATTTTATGGATTGAATTTTCTTCTTCTGACTGTAGCTAGAGGTAGCTAGGTAATGATTCCATTGAAGGATGACAGCATTTTCCATGGTGGCCACAGGCACCACAAAGTAATTTAGTTAGCTAGCTACATCAAACCAAGGAAAAAACGTAAAAATAACTTTCAAATCATCCATACCTTCGCAACTCACTTTTCTTCTGCTGTATGAAAAGGATACCACAAACATGCCAATTCAAGCTGATAATTTGGTACTTTAAAATCTTCTTTTTAATGAAGCCATAAATATAACACGTTTTTGCGCATTATAAACGTTCAAATTAATATAGTGTGCCTTCAAAGAAAAGGTACAAGCTTTCCAACTCGAAATATTAAGAGAAATAGCATGCCAGCTAAGCCAATTATTATCAGGACTTGGCATAAACTTTGTATTTGTGTTAGGTCTGTAAAATACACGATAATTCAAATTAGCCGATAGCCGTTTTCTGATTGCTTGAGTGTACTTCCCAGTCTTTCGCTCCCGGCAAACGGAAAATCGGGAAATCGCGGGGGGGAGGGGGTTCGAAAGACGGGGGCAGGGGGGTACAAAGCCTATTTATTGGCATTTTTAGCTAACTTTTATTAGAGCTGCTCGGTCCAAACTTATTTGTTCTAGTAGACAAAAAAATAACCTACCTTTTTGTGAAAAAATATCATTCTTATTTCTTTACCCTGATTTTATATGATTTTTTTTCTATCGAAATTTTGAGAATCTCAATAATTCTCCAACCTCGTCCCCAGGCCCATTTTTCTCTTTCTGACAATCTCGGACGGCGAGAAGAAATGACCCTGGGCCACACTGGTCAGTTCTGCTATCTGATTGGTTTCTCAAGTTTCCGTTAATTATGAAGATAAATTAATTTATGCGTAAAAAATTGAATAATAACAGAAAAACAATAATGGCGTCTAAAGTATATATGGAATGTTCATGTTCTGCTGGACTGAATTTATTTTTGTGAAAAATAAATTATTTGGCATTGTTAGTATAGCTTAACGTGCAAAAATTAAATAGCTTTTAGTTGTACTTTTAGAGACTGTTAAAGTAAGCTTCTGTTTTTTTTTGCAGTGCAGTTGAGGAGGTAGCTACTAGACTAGAGCTAAAAGCTAGCTTTTGTGCACAGGGTGTAGTAAAAAACACAATGTAGGTTTGCTTGAAGGCATGTTTAGCAGCTATCTAGCAAGCTCAAATACAACACAAGGTATATACAGGTATACATAACTAATACTATTTCTCCCGGAACGGACCTTCTTTTACATACACTCTAGCTAATATTCTTTCTAAAGGAGGCAGAACACATAAACAAAACAATAAAATCATATGCTGTTGATTAGGTTGAAAAAGGTTAAAAAACTGGATTAAGAAGTTGATTAACCAAATAGTTATACGTTTAATTAATCTGTACGTACCTTCTAGTTAGTCTGTATTGTCTTAATTAATCGGTTACAGATTAAATAACAATCGGTTACAGATTAAATAACAATCGATTACAGATTAAATAACAATTTTCTCTGACTGCATGAAATGTAACATCCTATGTTTTATGACTTTTAATCTCTTAGTGAGAGATACCAGGCAGGACAAGAAATAACACGTGTGTCTCGTAATATAGTTAAATGCAAAAAGGCTATGTACACTTCACTCCGTGCCTTACATATACAAATATATAACAGTCTGTATATATGCAGTCTCCGACACTACACTTAGTAAAGCAACAAACATAAAATTATTGAAAAAAGTCAATTGGTTTGACCGTAGTGGCCATTTAGTTGTAAATGAGTTTCCAGGGACCCGTTTCGTGAAAAACCAAAAGTGCAATATGATGAAAAACAGATGAAAAAGAAAGATATTGAGTTAAAACTTGTTAGGAGATGCTTTTAGGCTAGTCTGATGGGATTAGCATAAAAAATGATTCTGTAATAGCTATACTTTCCGAATTTCAGAATTTAGGCATTTAAAGCTTACCTCCCACTTCAAAAAAAGTTCATCTTATTCTGTTTATACTATGTTGAGAATTTGTAATTTAACATTTATTAAGTAAAATTCGAAATAATAAAGCTAATATAAAGCCACATTTTCTTGTGTTTACAGCATGCTTCCTTCTCGAAAGCCGCCATTTTGTGATAATTTTTTTTTCGGATTAAACCCAGTTTGACGTCATCTCCCGGATGGCAAAAAAACGCCCCCTGAACATGTTGCCGTAAAACGATAACTCGGAGAAAAAGAAGAAGAGTAAATTATTGCAACTAAGATTAATTTTGTTAATAATTATAAAATGTGTTTTTGTGCTATGCCTTTTTGCAATAAGAATAATAGAAGTAGCGCTGGAAAGCATTCCTTTGCCAGTCTTCCAACAGACAAGAAACAACCTGCTGCGTGTACTCATTAACAGAGTCGATACGCTTTCAAAGTCGAGTTTTAATCACTAGAATGTTTTGATCAACGCTGGCAAAAAAGGCTTTGGCAATTCTAAATCTCTGTCCACTTGTCTTTGCATTAGGCCATGTACAAATTCTGTTATAGGTGCTTGCTCTTCTTCTACGTTGCGTCTAAGACTTTTCTATTATATTGTGGTACACTAGGCAGGGATTTACGGGATTTTATTTTGTTCTGCGCGCGTTGCTGTTTCTTCTTTCTTTCTTTCTTTTTTTCTTTCTTTCTTTCTCTCTTTCTTTCTTATAATAATTTATTTTAATTTATTTTTCGTGTCGCGTTTCATTCTCATATCAAAGGACGCTATAAGCCCTGGGATCGAGGTTGCTTGAATTGCTATTATAATAAGCCCAGGGTTGTGTTTTAGCTTGCACCCGTCTTGTCTATGTTTAATTCCGCCATAGTCGTGATTATTAACGTTGCCAATAGTCTAGCCATAGAATGAAGTTTTCTACTAATCTTTTCTTCCAACAAAAACTCTTAGGGATCGCGGCGCAGCATTTAATTTATTTTGGGGGAGGGGGTAACAAAAGAGTAAAATGAAATGTCGCCCGCCATGGTTTGCTCTGATAACCCTATATAGCTTCTTTTTTACTTTAAAATATAATTCCCGGCGCCGCGACCCGTCTCTGTGGGCATTTCTGTAAGTCTCTACACAAGTCGGAAAGAGCCAATCTCGTTCTCAGGGCATCGGAATAGCGAAAAAGGCCACGGTTCACTACTAAGCTATTGCTTCCACTTCCATTCTCATCCTCATAACAGCTTTCCCAGCTAGAATCTGATTCACTGCTCGGTGTGTTGTAGACTTTTTACTGGCCGAAACTTCAAAACTAAGAAAGCCCACAACGTTTTCACGGGAACTCAGTTTTAAAAAAGCCTTACTTATCTTCAGTATATACCTGTTACAAACTCACCTTCAGTACCCGTTACAAATGTTGGAAAACAAAACAACAACCGCTTTGTATATATAAAACCGCTTTGTATATATAAAAACCTGGGCCACGGCAGAGTCAGCGAAATTATCATCCGGGAGTTGACGTCACAAGCCCTCCCGCGAAGGCATTTATTTACAATCGGGACACAAGATGGCGACTGGCACGAAGCTTCTTCTCCAGCTAATATTTTACAACTTTAACGACGAATATCTTGCGAACAAATCAAAATAAGTATAAAAGAATTTTTTTTTCGTAATTAGTACAATATTTTGAGTTGATTTTCGATTACTTTTTTTAAAGTGGGAGGTAAGCTTTAAAGCAGGGCAATAAGATTTTTTTTAAAGACAATTATAAATTTTAAACCTAACAATAACAAGTTAGCTTTTTTGACAATACGATTTTATTTAGGTGTATATGCACGTTACAACAATAACAGACAAAAGGAGCCAGTTATTATATACGTCTAAACGTATATATCTGATCTGTATCTGACACATGGTTACGTTGATGACGTTTGATGACGTTTGATGACTCAATACTAGTATAATATATAGCTACACGCCACCAAAATGCCAGCGTGATAAAGCCTCAACTTAGAGGTTCACGTCAGCAATAAGTCGCCCGCAAGACAAAAATGGAATTAGAAAGACTGCATGTTCCTAAAAAAATACTAAAACTTAACTAGCTAGCTATAGCTAGGCATCTTCAGTAATTCTAATCACAAAACCCTCTGATAATTCTGTGGCTTGGTAGCTAGCTATGGCTAGCTAAAAGTACTTTCACTTTTAACTATAATATAAAATAAAGATAGCTAAAAATCATAACTACCTTGGTTTGCACATGTTTGCACAACCTTTGTAGCTACAAAAGTACGTATTGGGCCTTTGCTAGCTAGCTAGCTATAGATGGCTGAAAACTTTAAAATAAATATATATTTAAAATTTGTATGTAGCCAAAAATAAGCGAAGGCAACACTGCAATCATATTTTCTCGAAGCAAAAACTCAAAACACTTTAGCTAACTTGTTTCTGATTAAAAATAAAACTATGTCCATGATTTCGATCCAAGATTGTTTTGCATAAATTATAGCAATACGGTGTTCTCGGCGGTCCGCATGCAATTCTTAACAAAATGACCAAATTTTGAATAAATTAAAAATCAGCACGAATCGTGCTGATTTTAACCAGCCTGGCCCAGGGTCACTTCTTCGCGCCGTCTCGGATATAAAAAAAGCGAAAAATTGCCCTGGGAACGAGGTTGAATAATTCTCTACAATTTCGCTTCGCTCGCGAAGCTCAATTGCTTCGCAAAAATATGGAAGCAATATATTTAATAAGTTTTGTCAAAGCAATATAGTGGTGATAAAAATAGACTTCTCAAAGCAATATAGTGGTGATAAAAATAGACTTCTCAAAGCAATATAGTGGTGATAAAAATAGACTTCTCAAAACCTACAAAACTCACCGTTTCCAAAAATCTCACATCTTGAGTTCTTTAAACAAGGATAAAAAAATCCACTAAACACCACTCCCGAATCATCATCAACTATCTCTTTAAAAAAACAAGTTTAATATGATCTCTCTACATCTTTTTTGTTTATTAAGATTACATCCGACATCTTATTAAAACGGGTGGTCTTTTTCTTCTCCTGCTTCTTCTTCGACGATTTTTTAACCGATTGCCGTAACGTCACGACTTTTAAAGTCTTACCTGACCCCGCGGCCTAGCGCTACACGCCAGCTGTGCGCGTATCTTGATATTCGTGAAGTTACGAATTTGATCTTGTTAATATTGTTATAGACTGTTATTTTAATATTATTTGATGAGATGCTAGATACTCCTTCAAATTTTCCTTCCAGTTATGTTTTTAACGAGGCGGATTTTGTTCAACTAAACCGAGCTCTAGGGGTTAATGTACGAGTCGTTCCTTTCGAGGGACCGAGTTCAAGGACGCCATATTGATTATACTGTCCAGCTTGTTAATAATAATAATAATAATAATAATAATAATAAATATTTAAAGTGGCTAGCCCAGAAAATCACAAAAACCTATAGTTAGTGGATTGTTTCCACTGGGGGCCACTAGAACAAAAAAGAAACAAAAAATGATAAACCTTAGACTGCCTCAGCTCAATGAAACATAGTAACATATTTTATGATCTGTGAAAATTGAAAAGAAAAAGAACAAGAAGCCCAGGGGCTTGAAGATTTCCGCCATTAGCTAGTGTAGGGTTAGAATATAAACACACTTTTCCAAAAACCACGGTCAAACTCTCATAAAAAATATCATACAAAATATTGCTTGTGACGTCACAACTTTTCATCACGCTCCATTACACAAAATACCGTTAATCATCAGCAAAAATCCATTGATCATTAACGCATGCGCAATAAAAATGTAATCTTCGGTTTTTGTTAAAAATGTGTATATAAGAAAGGGATGAGTTAGTTTAAGAATGCCATCAGCAAACTATATAGCACCGTGTCGGCACCAGTGGCAGCAACCCGCGACGCTCTTGCCGATCGACTACAGAGTGTGCGGAATACCGTTGCATTCTATTACAACAAGGCAAAGGAACAAATTTCGGAGGTACAACGCTTCACGATGAGATTGAACAGGAGGCAAGGGAGGACTACGCGGAGGATATCCGGGGGGACGATATACAGATGCTGGAGGACGGAAATAGGATCAAGACATGGAGGTTCAACAAGCATCTAAACCAACCTCTAGGGGACGCGATCATGCGAAAAATTGAAACCCACATAGAAATGCGCGTTAAGGTTGTGTACAGCTTCAGTTCTAATATTTACAAGGGTGGGGGCGATGTGTCTGATTATCACAAAACTAAGAGCTCCGGGTCACTATCAAGCATCGCCGAAATCGAAGCGTTCGTAGAAGAATGCGATATGAAGCGCCTCGATCTGGAGGATCACGAGTTCTGGACCAGGGCCTATTTACCACCTGCCAGGACCACCGAGACCTCGGGAGCGTATGACGGCAAAATTCTCTTCAATCAAGTACAGATTAAGGTGATAAGCACACGTGAACCCCTCTTGGGATGCGGCCCTCTCCGTTGGTTGCGACAAAAAAGGTGCATCTATGCCATGGATGGTGAGGATGCCAGAACGGACAACCTATGCTTCTGGAGATGTCTTGCGGTAAAGGAGAGGGCAGATGTAGTACGGGGGACGGAACGTCTAACAAAAACAGCTCTCGCCCTAGCCCGGAATTACTACGAGGACCCTAAGCTTAAGCGCAAGGACGTGCGCCCCACAAGGCTGGTGGATTTGGAGGGCGTTGCCAAGCAATTCAAGGTCAACATCAGGGTCTTTGAACCCAAGACAAACTCTAAGAAAGCACCATGGCGACTCGTCTATGGTCAAAAGCAACACAAAAATGGTTTAGATGGCATCAATCTTGGTATGCTGGGCGGGCACTGTTTTTACATCAAGGATTTAGATGTGCTGACCCAACACTGGGAATGCGAGGTATGTAAACAGAAGTTTAATTACGTCTCTGCCCTTACGCGGCATAAAAGGAACGAATGCGAGGTTGTCAAGACAACGATTATCTGCAAGGGCGGGAAGGTGAAACGTATGCCGAGCAAGGCGGAGAAAGTCTTTTACGCTGAAGGTTTTAGCTATGATGCATCAAAATGGATTGAATACATGTCGCAGGAAACCGGGAGGCACATACATCACGCACTATGCGGTCATGGTGGTGAGCGCGTTATCCGCGATGATAAAAAGGAGTGGAAGGTTGATGGTTATGAGCCCATCACAAAAACCGTTTATGAGTACCACGGCTGTAAGTGGCATGGATGTCCGTGCCGGCCTGCGAGAACCGACGCGGACAAGGCTCATTACGGTGCAACCCTGTCTAAGGAAAGGATGATACGGGAACAGGGCTACAACCTCGTCACAGCTTGGGAAAGTGAAAAACCACCCAAAATCAAGAGGTATTTTAAGAAGGAGTTCAGGCCGTATCCCCACTATATCGTCTTCGACTTTGAAGCTCTCCTGCATCGTTTAAATTATCAACAAACCTCTGATTTAACATATATTTCTCGACACATTCCCGTAAGCGTGGCTATTGCTGATAGCCTGAAAAAACACCCGACATTTTGGGTTTTCGTTAAAAAGTTTATTGGGGAGCAATTAGAAAAATTTGGGGGATTTCTTGAATACCTGGCGTTGAAGGTAGATGCCGCGCTACCTGGTATCCCCGGTATGATAATTTCTTCATTTTTTTCAAAAACAACAAAGGTTGTAGAATCTGCGGTCAAACACCTGTACATGGGTATTGCCGACAGCTTGAATGGGGACCCGACGTTCATCGAGCACGAAAATCCCAAGGTCTTGGTCAAACAGTTTGTGGGGGAGCTGGAAAAGAGGCATACCCTGATCGTGAAGGAGGTCGAGAGAATGTACCCGAAGCCTGACGACTTTGACATGCTCTCCAAAAAGAACCAGGAGCTGTGGAACGAGTGGGTAAACCAAGTATCTGTAATAGGGTTTAATTCTGGCAAGTACGACATTAACCTGATCAAGCGGTATTTTGTCGAAGAGATCGCGCAAGGCGATAAGATCAAGGTGGCGAAAAAAGATAACAACTACATGTTCCTCACCACCTCAAGATTTAAATTTCTCGACATCAAAAATTTCCTTGCTCCCGGACTGAGCTATGCCGGTTGGTGTAAATCGTTGGAATGTAAGCTGCAAAAGCTCGTGTTTCCTTATGAATGGTTGACTTACCACGGCAAGTTGAGCCATGTTGGACCCGTCGCGCACGAGGCTTTTTATAGCCGGCTAAGTGGGAAAAACACACTATCCCGCAAAGAGTATGAGACATTCTGCGCTGAGTTTTACAGGCGAGGCTGCGTCATCATGATGGACTGGTTACGTGAGTACAACCTAGCCGATGTGGAACCGTTCATTGAAGCCGTGGACAAGACGAGGTTGCAGCATTACGATGACGAGATAGATATTTTGAAGGACGCGGTAAGTATTCCGGGCGTGTCGATGCGCTACGTATTGAACAAATCCCTACAGCTGAACCGAAAGTTAGAGCTATA
Source organism: Hydractinia echinata (assembly GCA_030067915.1). Classification (NCBI taxonomy): domain Eukaryota; kingdom Metazoa; phylum Cnidaria; class Hydrozoa; order Anthoathecata; family Hydractiniidae; genus Hydractinia; species Hydractinia echinata. The sequence goes on along the minus strand of JASGCC010003803.1, from coordinate 5,773 downwards.
TGCTCCGGGAGACCCATGCAGGCATAGGTGTAAGGACTCTTGTTATAGCAAGACCTGTAAGGCCTGCAAGGAGGTACGGAAAGCATGTGAAAAATGTACGAGGAATGAGGCCTACGAGCTCTTACGGACGGGGATGGTTGGCGGTCCCGCGATCGTATTCTGTCGATACCACGAACGAGACGTGACGGGTATCAGATCTCACGTGTACGGCGAACCCCACAGGTGTAGGACCATTCTAGGGTACGACGCAAATATGCTCTACCCTAGTACCTTGATGCAAGACTTTCCTTGTGGGAAGGAACAGTTGATCAAGGTGGCTACACCGACATCGGCACATAACTTAGAGCTACTGGCACGTGGTGTGGTGGATGGGTCGTTGTTTGGGTTTGCGCAGGTTGATATCGAGGTACCTGAGTATCTGTGCGAAAAGTTTAGTGAAATGGCTCCCCTGTTTGTCGTCAAGGAGATACCCGACAATCAAATCCCCGAGCACATGCACGAATATTTGAAAACTACGGGTCGCAGGCGTGTACCTGGAACACGTAAGCTTCTAGGGTTGCTAAAGGCTGAAAAGATCTTACTGTATACCCCTGTGCTAAAATGGTACCTTGACCATGGGCTGAAAGTGACTGCCTTTTACCAATTTCTCAAGTATGCTAGAGGTAGGCCCTTTGAATGGTTTCCGAAAGAGATTGCTGATGCACGACGGGAGGCTGATAAAGACCCCGACAAGCGTATTGCGGGGGATACGGCAAAGTTGAAAGGCAACTCGTTCTACGGCAAGATGATTGAAGATTTGGCGAGGCACGCAAATACCACGTTTACAAGGGATGAAAAGGAGGTTGATGCAGCCCTGCGAAGCCCGTACCTCGAGAACCTTGAAGAGATTGGGGATGCCTACGAGGTAAGAAGGGGCAAGCACAAGTGTACTATCGATAGAGCCTACCAGTGTGGTATTGCAGTGTACCAACTGGCCAAGCTTCGCATGCTCGAATTTTACTACGATTTTCTGGACAAGTACGTGGATCGTCGAGACTTTGAGTACATTTACATGGACACCGACAGTGCCTATTTTGCCATCTCTGGAGAAGAGTTAAGAGATGTCGTTCGTCCCGAACTGGTTGACGAGTATGATGAGGATGTAAAAAACTGGCTCGTCACCGATAAATACTCGAGTCGAACAGGAGGGCTATTTAAAGCGGAATTTATTGGTTTTAGGATGATTGCCCTGACAGCCAAGTGTTATTTTGTGGAGGGTAAAGAAGGTACTAAATTTTCGTGCAAAGGCATGTCAAAGAGACAAAATGCTTTGACCTGGGGTAGATACCTGAGTGCGCTAAAGGGTGGTTTAGACATGGCCTAAAACGTAGGTTTTCGGGTACATGAGCAGGGTATGATCACGTACGAACAGAACAAGCTCGGCCTCTCTGCGTTTTATGACAAAAGAGTTGTACATAGCGATGGGGTACATACCTCTCCGCTTGTGGTTTAAGGGAATAAAATGGAGGTGTGTTTACTAATCGCTATAATTCTACCCTATGCCATGATAGCTTACATACTTTTTCGATATCGAATACTAATAAAGAGGATGTCTGATATCGCAAAAATATTCGACACAGCCTCTGCAGAATATGAACAGATAGAGAAACCCATCGATAAATGCCAAGCTTTGAAGGAGGTCCTACGCAAGGGCAAAGGACACCTTTTTTGTTTTGTTGACAAGGAGGCCTCAGAAGAGGACATTGATAAAGTACATACCGGGTACCTTCAACGTGAGCTTCAAGAGAAGGGCGAGAAAACAGCTAGGGCACTGTCCACCCATATTATCAGCCTCTATGCTAATATGATTGGAAATATTGTGGATATCGACAGTGTTGAGGAGCTCCGAAAAGATATCGAAGAGGATCCTATTATCCGAGACTCCATGACAGACTTGGGGATTCTTGTGTATTGTACCATTGGGAGGTGTCTGGCACCCATCTTGGTAGCGGGACATACTGCGAGGCATATGAGCAGGAAGAAACAAGAGGAGGAGGAGACTAAGGAAGAGCCTCGGACGGCGGTGCTATAAGATAAATGACTGAGGAAGAGAAACAAGAAGAGCGAATAATTACAAAACCAGTAAAGCATCCGGGGCGTGTGGCCCAGGGTCACAAGTTGGCAGCACTGATGAAGAAAAGAAAGGAGGAAATGAAACAACAAGAGGGTACTGTAGAGCCTGCAGTCAAAGCCTCTTCTGGGACTAGTTCCGTACAGTCGATGATCCCAATGCCGTACATGTATGGTGTAGGTACGCTTGCCGTGCTTGCGATAGGAGTATGCGTCTGGTATAAGTTTGGTAGAGGTGAAAACGAATCTAACAAGCCAGCGACCAATCCAGAGCCTCAGCAGGGGAAACAGGGCAAAGCCCGGCCTCATATCTCTATGTTCAAAATGTTATAGAATTTTTTCAAAAAATGACACTATATAAATGACCACAAGCAACGTATCACCCAAAGAAAAGGAGATTTTGGACATGTTGTACGAAACAGTCGTAGATCTTAGTTTCACCTTTGCCTATGCAATGGCTGGCAAAAAGTTCCTTGGTATTACGAGGCCGTCTACCAAGATGGATACAAATGACGTCCTCAAAATGATTGCGTACTTCGCAGCAGGTCGGGCAAGTCGCGAAATGGCCGTGAAAAAAGGGTGGTTGCCTGCAACCATAGTTCCCAAACCTAAATAGACCACCTAGTAAAATTTCTGTTTGTCGTAAAGACAAATAGAAATACCCTATAAGTATATAGAAACCTGTAAGTATATAGAAACCGGTAAGTATCTGACGCTTGCTGATGTTGTCAGGGTATTGCACAAGGCGAGCTCCGGAATAGTAAATGGATGTAAAATGTTGTTACAAATGTAAAAAATTGTTTCCCCCTGAGATGTTCAAGATTAGGGGACATACTCGAACTAAGAGTTGTATAAGTTGCCTGGCTAAGGCGAGGGAGAGGCGGCGTACCAAATGCAAGGACCCTGTTATCGAACAAAAGGTAGACATTCTTGCCACTGATGTCGAAATTAGGGAAATTCAGCAGGATGAAAATTACCTACTTCTTTACACCCTGTTGGCATACAACATCATACCACGGTACATCGAACTCGTTGAGGCACCACCCGAGAGTTATGAAAAGGAACTACTAATTAAGCAATATCGCAAGGTACTGCGATGCCTGTATGGGAAATTAACATATACCCCACTACCCATGGAATATAAGACCCAAAATACCAAGCTCTGCCCTGCCTGCCGGGGGTCTTTGGTGAACAATCACAGCGGTGTGTTGATATGTTTGGGCTGTGCCGGTGTATTTTCAAAAATCCATAATCAAAAGTGGTTATATTATTAGTAAATGAACGTCGTAAGAGAACCCCACACGGCTATCTTTACAGGCCCGACAAGTTGCGGAAAAACGCAACGTGTTCTTGATTTACTTGAAAACGAATATAGGCACCATTTCTACAATATCGTGATACTTTGTCCTACTATACGATGGAATACCACCTACCTTGAGAGAGCCTCGCTCTGGAAGGATGATTACGTGTTCCCGATAGACCCCAAGGACCAACTGTTTGAATGGATAGCGAAATTATCCTCATTGTTGGCGGGCGAACACACCCTTTTCATTGTGGACGACATGATATCGGACGAGGGCCTCGATAAACGTCGACAATCCCTGCTTGAATTGGCTATTTCGGGTAGGCACAGGAAGCACAGTTTATGGCTCTTAACGCAGAGCTACACTGCCTTACCCAAGAATCTGAGGAGGCAGAAGAAGCAGTTGTTTGCCTGGTACCCCCATGAGAAGAGTGACATGAGGCTGCTGGACGAGGAAACGAATCTCATCTCGGACTGGGATGAGATTAAAATTGAATTGAGGAAATCCAAACACGCTTGCTTATACGTGAGATTGGAACACCCCAGAGCTTGGAATATTTTGGAGTGACCGTACAAACAATCTACCTGAATATATGACCACGGTGAAAACCTCTGGCTGAACATTTACTATAGGAAATGTCTATTGCAGCGGTTGATTATTTCCAAGGAAAACAAGTCCGATCATTTTATGTTCAGGATAAAGGTGAATGTATTGTAGCATCCGATGTTTGGAGAGCTGTAGGATATAAACGAAGGGCCGGGGTACAAGCCATTCAGCGATATGTTCCTGCCAGGTATAAAATGCGATTAGGTGACGCTATAACCGGTCCTGAGGGTGTACTCAGATCTGAGTACACCCAACCAAACACAGTTTTGCTGACTGACGCCGGCCTATATACCTTCCTCCTGAGATGTGGTCAGCCTGACGCAGAACCCTTTTTGGGGTGAGTTGTAGAGGAGGTGCTACCCAAGGAAATGCGAAAGCTTGCTGCGGCAATCGAGGACAGAGATACTGCCGTCGCCATACTCGAGGATGATCTAGAGGATAGGGACAACCAACTCATGGTACTGGGGGATGAACTCGAGGCACAAGCCCGGGAAAATGCAAGGCTTAGAGAAAGACATGTACCACATGCCCAAGATCCAAAGAAAGACAACGTCATCATTATCCACCGTAAGCACAGCGCACAGGATGATGACGAATACCATCATCTTCCCTATTATTGCACGCGTGTCCAGAGGCGTAATATTAGCAAGAAGAGGTTGTGGTTCAATGACAACTACCCGGGCGCGGAGGAGATTGTCGTTATTGACAACCCTAACGGCATGCATGCATTTAATCGGTTTAGGGAGGATGGACATGTGGAGCGCTGCGGGTGCCACTTCAGGCTTATCGACCTTACTCGGGATGACCTGTACGATTTGGGTGTTCCGGCACTATGGGACTATGGTAGTTAAAATTATCACTTTGGAAAATATACATTTTTTGACCCTTTTGGGTGTATGTTAAAAGCCAGTGAAATATCAAAAAGATGGAAGCATACATAAAAAAAAATCAATTTACAATCAACTACGATATCCAGGTACCTGTACTACATTGCTGTATCAAGGTAGGGTCAGTGACTGGATATTGCCCTACCTGCTTGGAAAATTTTAGGTATCGGGGTGGGGTATACTACGAAGGTTTTGAATCCCCTACTGATGACGACCTTTTACACAGGCTAGCGTCAGGCGAAAAAGCATGGGGTACATTTGTAAGAAGCGAGATTGACGATGATTTAGAGGATGATATTGAACGTCTAGGACTGCATATTGTTCAAAATGATAGGAACAACTATGGGGCACTCTGCTACCAGGTCATCAAGGATAGGGACTTGAAGCTATCAGATTTGGCTGATATATCAACAATAGGCAATATACTCAAATTTCCGATACCGGATAGACGTATAGTTGATATTGATTTGGAAAATGAACCTAGTGTCATCAAAGGTATCGTCTATGGGTATCCGTCCTACACCCAACATCCTTTGGACTATGTAAGAGATCCGAATGAAGATGACGAAATAGATCTGGATGACCTCGTGAAACATTTTACCATTCCTTGATAACATCCTGAGGTATCTGAACGTCCTCTGGAACCAGCATGAGTTCTTCTGACACGAAGCTACGATCAGGGCCGTCCTTCAAATAGTATAAAATACGGCTACCCGCTACGATACGATCCAACCTGTAAGTATGTTTGTTCCAAACGGCGTCGGTTGCGCGCCTTTTCGAATCATCATGCTCCTCTCCTGGTTGCAGCAGGTATAGGTACAAACCATCATCAGGTAAGGGTTTCTCTTCGGGATATTGCTGACTTTT
>JASGCC010003802.1:0-22395 GCA_030067915.1 Hydractinia echinata | reverse complement strand
ACGTCTTTTTCTGATCTCCATGCTCTTCTCCAGGTTGAAGCAGGTAGAGGTACGGACCATCCTCAGGTAGCGGTTTTTTCATCAGGATACTCTTCGCTTTTTGTAAGTGGCACGTCTTCCAGCTTAATAGCTTTAGAAGGTTTCATGCTGATCATTGCAGTCTTGGTGTTATTGAGACCTTTCACTATAGGGTATAGGTTTTTCACCCATATGCTACTTTGGTCCCCAGTGACTAACTCTTGCGTATCCTGAGGCTTGAAAATCTCCCCGCAAGCACTTTGTTGTAGGACTCTACAAAAGCTGTAAAGGTATGATGGTACTTAGTTGTGGCTCGCCTAATCTCCACTCCTTTACCTTCTAACAATTTCGTGACGTCCGATTTAAATTCTGAGCCATTGTCACATTGGAAAATTGTAGGATATCGTAGAGGTCCTTCTTTATATATGTCCTTGATCCTATCTGCAACCTCACTAGCTTTTTTGGTACGTAGAGGTCTCGCTACTTTATATCTTGAAGCCACATCGATCCCTGTTAGGATATATTTATAGACATTTCCATAAACTTTGTTATGAGGCATGTACAGCAGATCGAACTGATGCATTTCATTAGGCTTTGTGATAGTGAAGAGTGGATAATCAATCTTTTTTGGTCCTCAAATATGTCGTAGCCATAGTAATTGCCGAGATAGCCTGTGTACGACTTTCTTTTTGGATAGTCCACTCTCCTCAGTCAGTAGGTTAATTGCTTTCCTTCCAATCCAAAGATGTTCTTGGTTGTAGTAAATGCTGCTCAGTTTTTCTACTTCTTCTTCTGTGATAATATGTTTTGCTAATGACTTCTTTACTTTTGACATGTTTATTACATGTTAAAATGTGTGTGTTTTTTCTCTTATAAGTATTTATACGCTGTATATCCCAGAAGAGTTAATGATCCAACAATGAAGGTAAGTTCACCGTTCTCTTGGTGTTTGGAGGGTTTGCAAAAATCTGAAAGTTTGGGAGCTTTATCGATGGTAGCAATATAGTATTCTTGCATACCTCTGTCAAATTCTTTCAAATCCTTCCCTGCCTCCTTCTTAAGTTGTCTTTGATAGTTGTACCAGTCGTTTTTTGCTTGCCGATCACGTACCCATTGCGCCTGAGCATCTTGTAGCTGTTCTATGGCCTTGTCGTGTCTTTTACGCTCTTCTTCGCCATGCCCCGACAATTTGCTAAATAAAAAATTACTACTGCTGCATGCGAGTGCATTTATCGCTGCTCCTGCTGCCATCACTGCTAACGTTGCCATTTTATTATATTTTATTTTTTAGGTACAATTGAAGCCATCCTTTTTTGACTGCCATTTCTCGATTTGTGCGTCCTGCTGCGAAGTATCCAGTCATTTTTAAAATATCATTCATATCTATTTTTGCAGAAGGTCGTGTAATTCCTAAAAATTTATTCCCTGCCAGGACATAACTGAAGGTAAATCCAAGATCTATCAAGGTCTCGTATAGCATATCGATTATTTCTTTTTCGTATGATGTTATATTGGAAACCATTTATTATAGGATCAAATCATTTTAAAAATATCTTTTTTTTCAGGCGGCTGCTCTGATGATTTTTCCGGCTGCCACTGCTGCTGTTGCTGTTGTTTAAAAAATTTGTACCAAATACCAACGCCTATCACAATGCCAACTGTTGCTGCTGTTGCTCCTAATATGGTGCTAGAACTTGGTGATGTGGAACTCTGTTCCGCGTTGCTACTTAACGAAGTACTTAATGAAGTAACTGACGAAGTACTACCCCCAGGTATTTCACTCTTCTTGTGCAAGTTCTTATTCTTACGGTTCTATTCCACGATTTTTTTACCTGCAGCGACGCGGCCTTCGTTTTTCTTCGCTCATTTATTCTTAGTTTATAGAGGCTGTATTCTCAAAACACCATTTCGAATACTGTTCACCTAATTCCAACCTACATGTATGAGGTGGAAACCTACCTGCAGGCGGAGTAATTATAATTTTTCGATACATATTAAGACCATGGCTGACGAATGTATTAAAGCTTGGTATGAGACTAGCTCGAACACTAGACTTCAATTGTGCAATGCCTAAGGCATATTTTTCGCGTAATCCCATAGCTACTTTTGACATATTATTTCCCATATTTCCTCTTTTTTTCTTTAATTTTTTCTCCATTTTATATTCCTTTTGGACAGTCACCTTTATCCAGAATATCAGTCTCAATAGAATTTTTTGTAGTTTCTTGTCTCTCCTTAGAGATTTGATCGAAGCGTTCCCAGTCCAAATGATTGAAAATTGTACAAAATAAGGAAACCGGCGCCAGATAAAAGCCACATCTTTCATATATGTGCGAGCCGAAAATCTCCATAGTGACCATTAGTATCCACTGATAAATTTCCAAGAGTTTCACATGCTGAATTTTTAATTAAATAACTTAAATCACTCATCGTGTTTTGGAAATTATCAACACCAGAATATTTTGATAAAAGATCTTTATTATTTACCCTATTTTTTACACTAGTATTTACCTTATTATCTATATTATCATATAGTTTATCAATGACTTTATCTGTCAATACTTTAATAGATTGTTACGCAGATACTCACGTTTATCTTCTGTTTTTTGCGTATCAATGTCATCAAGAAAATCGCTAAGTTCAGCCATCTTTTTTATTATAGGTGAAAATTTATAAAATAAATAAAATAAATAAAAAATATTTAAATATAATGGTAAAACTATAAATATTTCAACACTCATTTTATTAAACCCTCGATTATTCAGAAAGGTGTAAACATTTTTGAATTGAACTGACAAGTTGAACTGTTGGTTCAACTTGTCAGTAACGGTAAGGCTTCGTTCTCACCTGGCACCGAAGAGCACTAAAAGAAGCGATAGAAATTGAGCACTAAAGAGCGCTGGAAAATGACCTTCTGTTTCACCCACTAGAGAAAATAACTTAAATAAGAACTCTTTTTGAGCATGGAACGTACTCTATTTCGTCATTTGGAAATCATGTTCTGTACAAAATACTTCTGCACGAATGTCGGCACCTTTGATCTCAGAAGAAAACAATGAAACGAGCACTAGAATTACTTAGTGCTCGTTAGTGCTCGAAAAACAGCACTAATGAGCGACAATGAGCACTAAGGAGCGTTGAAACTGATTCTCACTTTACGAAAAAAAACACAAGATATCGCTCGTTAGTGCTCTTTAGTGCTCTTTAGTGCCAGGTGAGAACCAAGCTTAAAGGATACTAAGATATGCAGCTATCAATAAATTGTGGGAAACTGACTTTAAGAATTTCTAAAAATCGATCACTATCCTTATTTGCATAACGCCACATAAATTCACCTAAATGTGAATCAAAAAGACGTTTATTCGTACCAAATGATGGTAATTGTGCTTTTGCTTGCCTCCAGTGTCCTTCTATTTTATTAGTATTGTCACCTTCAGAATTACCAAACTGTATTGAATGATTAACTTTAAGATGTTGGTAATCTAATTCGTATGCTTTCCAGCAATCAGATATTATAATCGACCCAGGTGAAATGTACTGTTCAATTATTGGCAACAATGTTTGCCTGTCACGTTTCTCTACAGCTACCATGAAATTTCGCCTTGATTGTTCTTCAATCCTCCAAATACCCATTGTCATCAACACGGTGGCCTGAAATCAAAATTAATTCAATATTTTTAATTAACTAATAAATAAATTTTTGGTGAAAGGAATGTATTAATAATATATATTAATATATTGGTATTATCTAAAAAATAAAACCCGGCGGTAAAAACATAAAAGCAGGAACTGAAAAAAGTGCTTTAAAATAAATTTTGTGGCCAATAAGTTTGTTTACAAAATAAAGAAGGTATGCACGAACGTACCTCTGTGGTATTTTCTTTTTCCAAATTTGGATTCGTCAATTTGAACCCTAACACCAGGACCTCCAATGGGTGATGATTTTTTCATCATAATTTCATCACAGATTTCTCGACAGAAATTGGCCCAATCAACTGCTGTTTTGGACGATATAGACATCTGATGCATAATTTCTTTCAGTTGTATTCCTTACAAAAAAAAGTAATAGTAATAAGAATTTTTTTATTAATTTTATTGCAAAATAGAAGGACGTACACACTTCGTACCCGTAGCCAACAAAACAATTAGCAGTCGTGTTTGTTGAAAATTATTATGCATTATATATTTTTACCTGTGGTCCACCAATACGTTAATTCAATAATCTCTTCTAAAGTCATATTGCTTCTTGCAAACCACGAACCGTGTCTTATTGATACGTCTTTCGTATGGTTAACTTTTTGGCATCTCCACTTAAAGCCATCAGATGAATACGAAGGGAAAGACTTGAACTGCATTTCACATTTACAAATTGGGCAAGCCATACTTGATTTTAGTAATTTATTTTTTATACACCAAATAATTGTTGATTGTTTATCAGGTATAATGTTGTTAAGCAAGCACCTGAAATTAATATGGTTAACATTGTTCAGTTTTCGATTATAACTGCTAAGAGATACAGTTTTGGTTTGACATGATCGGTCAACTTTTTTCTTTACTGGCTCATGATAAAAAGTTTGAGTACCTCTTTCTCTTGATTTTTTCATTATTAGTAATAGCTTAAAAATGAAAATTAATAATTAAAAAAAAAAGCGGAAGAGTAAAAGAATTTGTTGCAAAGAGAATGCGATATACTGGAAAGTCAATTTAAGAAATTACCAAAAGTTATGAATAAATATTAACAATGTCAACAATACATTAAAAAATAATGGAATAGCTGTATGACAGTATAGTAAAACGTAAATTTGTGTACATCATATAAATTATATATTATATCTTATATTATTACCATTAAAAAATAACATAAAACACAATCAACATTAAAATGCAAACACACAAATTGAGTTAAAGTGACCGTAACAAAGCGTAGTAGAGAAAAAAGCACAAAAAAGTAAGCAGAAGCCGGAGGACTAAATTAGTGAAAGAATTAAGTTGAAAGAGAATGAGAAAAAGTAATTGACTGATTTTTAGATTAGCTATTATGTGATATTATTGATGTTTTCATAGAAGGAAACAACTCTTGAAAATTCGAACATTTGTAATGTTTTTCGATCTGTAAATTAGTAGGTAAGAAGTGAAAAAATTCAAAAAGTTCGTCCGTAAAATAATGAATATATAATGTAAAAGTCTATTTTTAATGATGGCTAAGCTTTACCATATAACTTACTAGAACAGTATAAGTAGCTAGATGCAAGTGAAATTGGCGCAAACGTTTTAGCTATTAATTTTATATTGAACAGCTTCAATCATTTTATAACTGATGCTAATGGGTGGCTTCGATGTATACTTCTGATTATAAATTGATTCTTCTACGTAGCTTTTTTTATCCATGGGTAAATCTTTAAACATCTTTTTGACAAACACTTTAGAATCTTTCGAAGATCCTTCTAACCTGACTGTAATTATACTTCCCAAATTGTCTTCAACAAAACTTTCAACGATAGCAAAGAACTCTTTTGATAGTAACGCACGGAATTTTTTCGATGTGCTCTGTTTGAATGACTGGTATGTGACCATACTTCCAGGAGTGTATAAAATTGCCTTTTTATAATCATCGTGTGCAGGTGGACGTTTAATATGGACGTTTTTATTCGAAGTTAATTCACTGATGAACTAAATTAAAAATTAAAAAAATATGTTTATGAAGATTAATTTGTAATGAAAAGTTATTTGACATATGTACATGTACATTTCTTTTGAAAATAATGTTATGGGTTGGTCCTTGTGCATGTTTTAGGTTATGTAGAAACGGATTCGCCAGCGGGCAAATAAACACTACACACGAATATTTTATAACGATGAAGGACTTACGTTGTAGAACAAATCTTTCTGCTCATCAATTGATCAATATACGAAATAGCCCTTTTCAATGTGACCAGTGAAATAGCTTCAGGTATAATGAAATCTTCATTATTTTCCATAATGGCATTGTATGTGCATTCAAGTAAATGCAAAGAAACCGCAATTTTGGGTATTAATTCCGGTTTTTTGGACTTACTAGTAGGTGTTCCATTTAACAAAGCATTATTTAAATCAGTTAAAAACTGTGTTTCCATTGTGTTATATAATCTAAATAAATAAGTTTTTAGAAAATATTTAATTTGAAAAGTAATTCAAAAATTTAGACAGAAACGGAAAGAGTTAATTTTTCGTGAAAAATTATGCGTACTTACTACATAGCATTATTTTCAAAATAAAAAACGGAACCGTACATTTCATAATTAATTGGTATAAATCATGGATTTCTATGTTTTGGTGTTGTTGTAATGTAGGCTCTTGTTGTTCAGCAGGTAATGGTCTTACCGAACGGGGCGTGATGATAAGAAACCTATCAAGAAACCCATTTCCTTTGTCCATCATTGAAATTAGAAATGCCATACTTTTGATTTGTGTTGCACCTACAAGTGAAAGGGTAGGTAGCCATAAGCAGAGACACGTACTTTTCAAGAAACAAGTAATTCGAAGCATCGTATAAAAGCTACATGAAATACCCAGATAGCAAATTATAAAATTGTCTAAAATATGAAATTAAAAGATTCTTACCCAAAATGCAAAAGGCACAAGATTCAGGGATGTTTCTTTTGTTTTCTGTGCTAAATTGCATGGCTATTTTTTTCGCCACTAAAGACCTTAGATAAGATCTCGACATCACCAGTGTAGTTCTCATCATTTTTTCTTAGTATTTTATACAAATATTCCTGTATTTCGGTATTGACGATATAGGCGCAATTGTTGTTGCATAAAAATTTTGTCAGTCCCGATGTAGTGGCAGTTGACATGACTGAAAGATCTTCATCAATACTTTGTAACGGGTTATACACAGCTAATTTTAATGCCGGCGACTTACCAGTGGACGGTTGACCAACGAAAATTACGAAACTATTCAGATTGATGGTGTAACCATTTCGAATTTCAATAAGATTTTTGTTTTTACCAGCCAAAAAATTGGCTGTGGTAATCATAGAAGATAATACATAACCGATGTTTCGTACCGACTGAAATTGCTCTATTTTTAACAAACTTTAACAATTGCGACGACAACACTTCTTCGTAATCAACATCATGCTTTATGAAGCGACTATTTAGCTCGGCCCAGGTTTCTTCTGGTTGAGAATTTATTAAATGTTTAGCGAAACTCATGATGATATTGACGGCTCTGCGGCTAACGTTAATGTGGCAAACGGTTGATATTTGTAACCGACGTTATATTTGTGATAACATTATATTGCGAAATGAGGCTTAACACTGCCGTTACATTTGTGAGACCACTAAACTGCACAATAAAAAGTGAGAAGACATTGTAAAGACGAAATGATAAAAGTTGGTAGTTGGTCGTTGGTTTTAGTTATTACTAGTCGATAAGGCCCGTGGAAAAATCCACTGAGGCAGGATAAAAATGAAAAAGAAGCGTCATTTGAATTTTGATGACGTCAGAAACCCATCCACAAAAAAAAATCAGAACCTTGTTTTCACGTTGCCTCTATTGTGTAGAGCTTAAATTGCTGATCAAGAAAATGTATATGATCGTGTGGTTTTGATGACCAGTTAATGAGATATAAGGGTTTGATATAAGGGTCAAAACTAAAATTTTTTTTTTTGAAATTTGTATACCTGTTGCCTTCATCGTATAGATCTTGAAACGCTGATCAAGAAAATGTATAGGATCATGTACTTTTGATAAACGGTTGCAGAGATATTAGGGTTTAAAGGTTTTTTGATGACGTCATCAACTCGTCAATTCTGAAACGGATTTGGGGACCCAGGTTTGGAAAAATTACCCAAATTGGTCCTAGGTAATCCCTAGTTACCCACGCGGTGAAAAATCATTGACGTCACCGCCTCGTTTCCAAGTTATTTGGCCTCAAACTTTTAGGTGCACTGTAATGACTTCATTAATTTAATATAGGATATTGACGTTAAAGTAGTGTTATTGACGTCGCGCCGTAACGTCATAAAATTTAACATTTGAGACATACTTTTTTCGGCAACTTCAAAAGAAAATGAACACATCCACTGTGACCGTCACATACACTTCGTATTATTATATAAGATTTAATTATGATGAACAGGTGGTATTGTAAAGCCTAGCCCAATCATCAAAGCAGCTTTACGTACAAGAGGTGCATGTGGACCATCAGGTTTGGATGCCAGTGGATGGCGACACATTCTCGTCTCAAAAAGTTACGGATCGACTGGAAAAGAATTATGTGCATCTCTCGCAAAATTCGCTCGTCTTCTGTGTACCCGTAAAATAGAAATCAAGCCGTCGTCTCAGAAAAAAACAAACTTGGAAGCTTATGTAGCCTGTAGGCTTATTCCGCTTGACAAGAAACCTGGAGTTCGTCCGACAGGAGTTGGAGAAGTATTGAGGAGAATTATTGGTAAAGCAATCATCTCAATAGTCAAGCCTGAGATAATAGAAAGCGCAGGAAGTCTTCAACTTTGTGCAGGCCAACAAGCTGGTTGTGAAGCGGCAGTTCATGCCTTGGCAGATATATTTGCTGAAGAAGCAACTGATGGTATTCTTTTGGTTGATGCATCAAATGCATTTAATGCATTTAATGCATTGAATCGAAATGTCCTACTTCATAACATCCGTTATATCTGTCCGGAGATTTCTACCTATGTATGGAACTGTTATTGTGTACCATCTCGTCTTTTTGTTACTGGTGGCTCCGAAATTAAATCATCAGAAGGAACCACTCAGGGTGATCCTACAGCAATGTCTATTTATGCGTTGGGCATTACACCTTTATTAGCATCTATTCGCCCTGAACCCGATCCTGACATACGCCATGTGGCATTTGCCGATGATCTTGGAGGAGCAGGAAAGTTTCGAAAAATGAAATATTGGTGGGACAAAGTTGTTGAGGTCGGTCCAAAATTAGGATATTATCCCAATGCTTCGAAATCTTGATGGATAGTGAAGTCTGAAGCAAAAAGAGTTGAAGCAGAGAAGATTTTTGAAGACACAAATGTAATTATTATAGTACAAGGAAGAAAGTACCTCGGAAGTTTTGTTGGCAGCGAGGAAGGAAAATATGAATACGCAAGCAATTTAGTGAAAGAATGGTGTGATCAGCTTCTTGTACTCTCCAAAATTGCAAAAAGCCAACCACAAGCAGCTTTTACATCTTTTATAAGTGGCTTTAAACACAAGATAACCCACTTCATTAGAACGTTTCCTAAAGTACAGCTTCATATAGCAGCTTTCGACAAAGTAATTGACTCAGTTTTCATACCAGCATTCACTGATGGTCACATATGTTCTTCTGACGAAAGGCTTCTTTTGTCATTACCTGCTAGAATGGGTGGACTTGCTTTGCCGATCTTTGCAGATACAGCTCCGGAAGAGTATCAGAACTCGATTTTGGTAACTGCGCAACTGGTTGACAACATTAAGCAACAGAAATCAGAGAATTCCATTGATTTGGATAAATGAAAAAGGTGAAACGTGAAATAGGAAAGAAACGTGAAGAAAATAGATCAACTATGCTATCACAACTGAGAGAAAGATTGAATAAAGAGGATATTAGAGCGAACGACCTGGCTACCATGAGAGGCGCTTCATCTTGGCTTACCACTCTGCCCCTGGAGTCAGAGAAATTTGTTCTAAACAAAAGAAAGTTTTTCGACGCAATTAATTTCAGATACAGATGGCCTCTTAAATATCTACCTTCCATTTGTCCCTGCAGTAAAGTGTATAGTGTAGATCATGCCATGTCTTTCCCAAAAGGTGGATTTTTATACATGAGACATGGTGAAATGAAAGATTCGATCGCCAATGTTTTGCAAGAAACATGCAAAGACGTTGAGGTAGAGCTGCGACTAATCTCTCTGACTGGAGAAGCTCTACCACCAAATGCTATTCAAGGGGATGAAGCTAGACTAGATATTGCAGCTAGAAGTTTCTGGCAACGTGGTCAAAGAGCATTCTTTGATGTAAGGGTTTTCAACCCGTTCGCTTCAAGCCATGTTAATCAGAATCTTCAGAAGGTATTTTGCAAAAATGAAAAAGAGAAGAAACGAAAATACAACCAACGAGTGATTGAAATAGAGCACGGCTCATTTACTCCTTTGGTGTTTTCGAGTCATGGTGGTTGTAGTCGTGAAACAGAACGTTTCATTAAAGAACTTTCGTTTTCGTTACGAACGAAAATATCATTCACGCTATTGAAATCAGCAATCTTGTGTATAAGAGGATCGAGAACTTTGAAAAGGAATGACATGCCAACTGATCCATCAAACATCCTTATATCCCAGTCAGTTGGTAGAATTGACGTGTGAACGAGAACGCAACGTACCGTTGAATATTTTATTTTTTATATTTTTATTTTTTGTTTTTGGTTAAAGCATAATTTGTATATTATATTATATAAAAAAAAAATATATATATATGTATATGGTCTATTTTTATAGAAGCGAGAAATACTGTTCCTCCGAGTGGCCAGACGTATTTTTTGTGGTGTATTTTGCAGAACGAATTTTCATTTCGAAAAAGGTGTATTTCAGCACCCACAAATATGTAAACAAAACTGATTTATAGTGGGGATTTTTTATGGAGCAGACAACAGCCAGTCGGTCGGGTCTTTTTAAATCAACACTCATCCTGAACTTTTTGCGAAGCGAAATTGTGGAGCACGTTTGCTACACGCGAGGTATACCAAGAGAATTATTGAGATTCTCAAAATTTCGATAGAAAAAAAATCATATAAAATCAGGGTAAAGAAATAAGAATGATATTTTTTCACGAAAAGGTAGGTTATATTTTTGTCTACTAGAACAAATAAGTTTGGACCGAGCAGCTCTAATAAAAGTTAGCTAAAAATGCCAATAAATAGGCATTGTACCCCCCTGCCCCCGTCTTTCGTACCCCCCCCCCCCGTGATTTCCCGATTTTCCGTTTGCCGGGAGCGAAAGACTGGGAAGTACACTCAAGCAATCAGAAACGGCTATCGGCTAATTTGAATTATCGTGTATTTTACAGACCTAACACAAATACATAGTTTATACCAAGTCCTGATAATAATTGGCTTAGCTGGCATGCTATTTCTCTTAATATTTCGAGTTGGAAAGCTTGTACCTTTCCGCTTGTACCTTTCCTTGAAGGCACACTATATTAATTTGAACGTTTATAATGCGCAAAAAGGTGTTATATTTATGGCTTCATTAAAAAGAAGATTTTAAAGTACCAAATTATCAGCTTGAATTGGCATGTTTGTGGTATCCTTTTCATACAGCAGAAGAAAAGTGAGTTGCGAAGGTATGGATGATTTGAAAGTTATTTTTACGTTTTTTCCTTGGTTTGATGTAGCTAGCTAACTACATTACTTTGTGGTGCCTGTGGCCACCATGGAAAATGCTGTCATCCTTCAATGGAATCATTACCTAGCTAGCTACCTCTAGCTACAGTCAGAAGAAGAAAATTCAATCCATAAAGTATTAACAAAACTCTTTCTTTTTAAATTTTATTATACAATTTTTAAATATTTCCTAAAACTCAAGTTGCTTCTTTTTTTTGTTGTATCGTGGAAATAAATTTAAGTCACCAATCCAAAACTAACAGGGGAAAATATACACGAGGGTGTATATTTTTTTTTTGGCCAATAAGCCACCAATGGTTCAAAAAACTATAAAAATTAAAATAAACTTACTATGTGGTAGCGAAGTTCTTAAAAGAACTGTTTTTTGATGGTTTTTGATAAGATTTACTTTATAAATAACTTATATATAAACTTTATTAACTCCTTTCTCTTCAAGCGCCTTCTTGCAAGTCGTCCGCATGATGGTATGTTGCAAGAAATTGCATTTCGGGAATGCTCCGGGCGATTTTGGAGGACAACCGCCAATTTTATTCGCAAAGTTGCCCGAACTCGCCCTTGTATATGCGTGTGTTTGCGGCTTATCAGCACCCTCTTAAATATACCTCTTCATTCTTTAAGTTATTTGCTCATTTGTGGTTAAAAAATTTTGTACTGTTGCTACTAGCGTCTTTTTACTGATATATATTCTAAATCTGAACTATTTTATCAAACGGTGCCCTTACCTGGAAGTTCTACTTTGTTTACCTACTTTCGCATGTTGTTAAATTCTTCAACACTCAAATAATTTTTTCAAGAAGTGAGCTATGTACGACGTGTGAAGTCACGAATGACCAAGTGGACTTTTGTTCGATAATGGTGACGACCGTTAATGTAATTATTGTTTTTGGGAGATTAAGTTTGGACATCTATAAAAATATTTAAAAAAGATAAAAAATATTCAGGGCTTCATCATTTTCTTTACAACCCTATGTTTTTGCATTGTGTTTCATGAGCTTACAATAATGTGGTATAGATAAGTGATGATATGTAAAAACTACTCTTGAATGACCCTTTAAGAATGTGAAACCACATAATAGACCTTAATCAAATTTCGTGTTTTTCGTAACTTTTGTGTTCAGTATGGTAGATTAGTGTGCGTGTCAACTGGCCAAAAAAGCCATAAGTATGAGGGCAAGCTTGGGGAAATTTTTAAATACAATTTGTACTTTCCAAATGAAAAACAGTGCTTTCAATTCTGTTGTCTTGGCCACAAAAAGTAGTGATCTATATTTTATGTGGTTAGCCTCATTAATTCCAATAAATTTACCCTGTCAATTTTTTTCCAGGAGGTACAACATAGACGGTTCTAGAGTGTTAAAAAGCTTCCATTTGAGCTACAGAAACCTTCAATAAGCAACAACTGTTACGTGGGATTGAACCCATATGAATAGGAAGTGAATGCTCTACTGACTGAACTACCAATCCCCAAAAGAAGACAACCCTCAAAATGACTTTATTAATTATATCAAGCATATTGTATCTAGTAAACACTTTTTGAGCACTCTGTCCCAAAAAATGATATATGTTTGTATTTTAGAAATTTAGCTCTAAATATCGTCCCTCAAAGGCACTGGATTTTAATGTATTTAGAGACTTTGCTATATATATAATATAATATACTATATAAAAATATTTTCTGTTTCTTTTTAGATTGCGTACAATTAGAGCGAGGAGAGATGTTATCTTTCAATACGTGAGATAAAAAGAAGAAAGCGAAACTTCACACCGCGTTGTTATTGTGTTTCTGTCAAAAATTTGAAGCTGTTTTATAAATCTTGATAAAGTTAATAAATTGTTTTCGTTTCTGTAGATTGTTTGTTTTTGTTTATTGTTTCCCGTGAGTTTTCGAAACTTATTGCAGCAGATACCGTGGCTTCAAGAAATCGGTTTTCATAACTAGTGCCGTTATTTTTACGTGAAAAAAAACAACCCACAAGCTGCTTCGTTCGCCTTCTCATCTCCGAAGTCGTTAACGCGAAAGTCTCTATTATTATCTGCGTTCCGAGTATTATTTTCCGGTTGGAAAAGTGTACCTTACGACGCGCATCCCCTTAATTCGTGCATTTCGGCACACTACGGATTGCACAACTCGATGTATTGCATTTCTTTCAGAATAAAGGTTTTAACTTTATAAAAGTATAACTTTGCATGGATTTTTGGCGCTAAAAGCTTCATCAATGTTGGATTTACGTCGGCCAACACTGACAATATTGTGATTATTATCAATATTTAATTTTATAATTCTGTGGAAAGAGGTTTTACGAAGTTTCTCAGTAATCGTTTTTGTTTAGTTTCGCGCGATCTAAATTTCTCGTACCTTCTGAAAAGAAATATTCCGCATATATATACAGTAGACTCCCGGTTATTCGAAGCCTCAAGGGGGATAAGAATTTACTTCGAATAACCGGGAGTTCGAATAACTGAAAAATTCGTTTTCCCCGCCAGATTTTCAACTTAACCTTAATGGGATGGACTTTTCTTAAGTAATTGAGGCATTGTGGTTCAGTTGAGCGTGTAAACATAAAGAATTTTTACTTTTTGAAGAAAGAATAAATTTGAACAAATTCGAATTTTGAATGATCCTTTTAAAACGTTCGAATGTTATAAAACGAAACGAAACAACACAACAACAAAGCAGTCACACCACAATTAAGCTTGAAGAGTGTAAATAGCCATGAATATTGAAACCTGATTTTTTGAAGAAAAAAAGTGTTTTAATCGCATAAAATCAATGTTCTCACTCGACGATCTCCCAATAAGAAAAATTCGAATAACTGAGGGTGACTTAGCCTATAATTGGCCCCAAGGGGAATAAAAATCACTTCGAATAACCGAATTATTCGAATAACTGAAGTTCGAATAACCGAGAGTGTTTTTGCCTGAGTTGGGTAAGCAGATCCAAGGGGAACGCCATCTCACTTCGAATAACCGAATTATTCGAATAAAGTGCAGGTTCGAATAACCGGGAGTCTACTGTATTGTATTTTTGCCAAAATATCACTACTTTTGCGCAACGAGTTGTTGTTGATCCGCGGTGAATTTATTTTACAACCTCGTCCCCAGGGTTTTCTACGTCTATGATATTCAGTTTTGGTGTATTCCCAGATATCAGCTGCAGTAAGATGTTAGCACCTCGCCGTATTATATCAAAGAGAAACAAAAAAAACTAGGGACAACTATTGGCTAGTTTCAATTTTGCTTGCAACTTGCGTAATGCTTCGCAACCTTTTATTTAATTTCTAGTATTCAGCAGCGCAGTTCGCCTCTCCTTTAATTACATTGTTTTCAAAGTTTTTATAATCGAAGAAGCAACCCTGGTTTCTCAAGGGCTACTACTTTTCTGATCCTGGGAACCAGGTTGTAGCAGCATTACAATGTTATCCCTAACTATGGCCATAAGTTTTGTCGTAAAAATAAAAAAAAACAACCTTTCACGCGGGAAATTTTTATTGCCATGTGTGCTGTGCGCTGTGTGAAGTTCTTTCGTTTGTACTTTCTTTCAAGGTTTGCGCGTCACACTTCTTTTTATAAAATATAAATACATCTTTAACAGGTTAAAATAAAGTTTATAGATTATTTATAGCAAGTAGTGGTAGATCACCCTGCATGATTATTAACTGCATCTGGGCTAGTATTGTAGCTAGATTCATGGTTTATATTGTGTTTGTGTTTGTGTTGCTGTTACTAGCTAGCTAGCTAGATCAAAATAAGTAGTACAAAAACATGCTTTTAAACACTCTTGCTTCTTTAATATCAATTTTTTTTTACTTTAAAAATATTACTACTTATATATCTGTTCAGTCATTGTCATTGAATAATATAGACATTATCAGTCATGAACAAGCGAGTTTATTCTCTAGGCCACGTTTTGACTACAGCTGTCATCGATGGGGTGACGTAGAATGAACTTGCTTGTTCATTACATGATAATATCTATAATATTCAATCAATTTTTTAAATGACATCCACTTTTCAGAAATACAATCTAGAGCTAATAGGATAACGTAACTTCTGGAAGTATATAACACATGTAGCGTATAGACGACTTTCATCGTGACGCGTGTTGTTTATAATCCCCAGACCTCTTAGCTACGCAAATCGATAGGCAAAATAATGCAGGCGGTATCGTGGACCAGTCCATTTTCAAACTTTATTTTAAAGGAATCTTTTGATCTTGAAATTAGAATATAGCTATATGTAGTTTAGATTTAGATCATATATCAGTTAAAAGAAAAGTACAAAAGTACAAAAGTGTTAAACCATAATTTGACTTTCTTCACCTAAGGTCTGCATTTTTTTGCCTGTCGATTTTTTCTGATTTTTCTGCGCATGCTCAAGAATCCCGTAAAAATGTGAACATTGAAAGTCATCTATACTGTCCGAATTACGTGTTTACCTAAACAAACAGCTCTAGCGACGATCTGGCAACTCTGCTAGCCATACAACTTTACAAAAATGCGGGTGAACAAAGTGGGCATTTGTGCAGGGTCAAGTGAAAATAAAATCGACTAAAACGTCTTATTTCCGTGATTTACGTCTTAATTCCCTAATGTGTTTTTTTCAATGTGAGATCCACTGGAATTATTTCTAAAGTGTAATTTATGATTAAAATGGTTGCAATTCTTGGCGACTTGTCTCAGATGGAGCTAGTAGCTGCTTTAAACATCGGCATGTACCTTTTTCCGATACTCAAAAAACAGTCATGAATTAGGAACATTGGTGAGGGAATTACCAAAGGGGATCTGTGGAGGAGAGCATACCTTACCTTGTTGTACCTTGTTGTAGGTTTTCGAAGAAAGTCTTCAGGATTAGCAGTTGTGTGCCAGTCCTCCATTGGATTGAACATCCAGTTTACACCAATGTGTGCATATGTATAATCGAGTTTGAATCAGCCAGTCTTAACGTGGTGTATCCTACCAGTTGTGGTTCATCTGGTATCTGGAATAGATATTTATCAAGGCTGTTTTTAAAGAGGTCCAGTGTGCAACCAGACATATTACGGATGGATTTGGGGAGAATATTAAAGAGCTTTATTCCATGGATTGGTAAACTGAACTCTGCCACCCTACTGTATGGACCACACGGAAGTTTTGCTTTCCGCCCATACCGAGGATGATGATAGCTTTGGATTTTCAGATTGACATTTGGTACCAACTGTTTCATGATTTTCCAAATATAAATTATTCGGTACCTTTCCCTTCTACACTCCAATGAATACAATTTCAGTTCCTTCAATGCTTTCCAATAGTTGTGATTGGTCAAGTTTCGGATTTTTCGTATATAGGACCATTGCAATGCCTCTATCATCTGTATCTTTCCAATTTTATGTAGACTCCATAGGACTGAACAATACTCTAATAGAGGAAGAACCAGAGATTTCCACATGGTCATAACGTGATCCTTCGTTCTG
This sequence comes from Hydractinia echinata, assembly GCA_030067915.1. Taxonomy (NCBI): domain Eukaryota; kingdom Metazoa; phylum Cnidaria; class Hydrozoa; order Anthoathecata; family Hydractiniidae; genus Hydractinia; species Hydractinia echinata. Next base: position 5,547 of record JASGCC010003802.1, on the reverse strand, counting down.
GTGTAAAAAGTTAAAATCCAAGACATCATGTTTTTACTGTCATTTACTACTTTCAATATGTGGGAATGAAAGGAGCAGTTGGTGGATAATATGACACCAAGATCTTTCAGTTCCTCACGCTCTGTGATGATGGATCCAGAGGGGGAAAGATACGACGTGCAAATTTTCAGGGTGGTCGTTCGTGCCCTAACGCATGACCTCAAACTTTAGATCATTTGCCCATTCCTAAATTTTCTGTAGGTCACTTTGCAACTTGCCCATGTCCCTGAGAGAGTCGATGCTTCTTGGTAACCCTTGTATCGTCAGCAAATGGTCGTACAATACTGTCACTGACATTTGAGTCTATATCTCCAAGGAGGATGATGAAGATAAGTGGTCCAAGCACACTACCTTGGGGTACGCTTGAAATAACAGCAACAGGGTGTGATTCCATTCCATTGACAATGACTCATTGGGTGCGGTTTGTCAGGAAAGCTTCCACAAAGTTAAATAATTTTCCTTTGATTCCAAGTTTTTCAAGTTTTTTTAAGACAATGGTAAAATCCACTTTGTCGAAGGCTTTCGCAAAGTCAAGGTATACAATGTCACAATTTAGTTTTCCATCAACAAAGTGTATCACATTATCAAAGTGGTCTAAGAGTTGGCTAAGACATGACCGACCAGAACGAAAACCATGTTGATTTTCGTTTAGTAGCTTGTTTTTTTCAAAGGTAGCAGGTAATATGATTTTGGACGACTTTTTTGAAAATTTTAATAATATGAGATGTCAAGGCTACTGGGCGGTAATTGGATGCATCAGATTTCTTTCCCCTTTGAAGTGAGGGGTGATTAGTGAGTGTTTTAAAATTTGGGGGAATTTCACCACAGTCCATACATTTTTGCCATAACAGAAGAAGTGGAACAGATAGCGATGTTTTACACTTCTTCAGAAAAATTGCTGGGAAGCCATGTGGGCCTGGTGCAGAGTTTTTGAGAGAAGTGGAGTTCTGGAATTTCTGATGTGTGGTGGGGTAGGTTGATAGTTATGTCTTCTACATGTTTTGGCTCACTGAATACTCTTTGATATTGACAGGAAAGGATTTCAGCCATGACTTTTTTGCATATGAATAAAAGTATTTAGGATTTTTTTTGATAGCTTCTAATGCTGTTTTTTTCTTTTTGTAGATTTCCATTTAAATAAGATTTTGGTAAATTTTTTTCAATTTCAAGGAGTTCCTTGACTAGTTTTTCCTTTTTTGCAGGTGAAGAGGTATTGTTCAATATTTTGTGGATTCGTTCTTCTCCTTCTTGTGAGATTTCGGCGGTATCTTAAATGTTTGTTTGATCTGACAGTTGTTTTCGCAGATTTGCTTGGGACTATTGCTGAAGACATATCGTAACATATAGCATAAAAAATAGATAGTGTTTCATTCACATCTTTTTTTCGAAATTCGTTATGCCAATCATATTCGTGAAGATTGTTGTTCAGTTTTTCCCAGTCTATATCTTCTTTAAAATAATTAAGTGGCATGAAAGATGTTAGGCGCTCTTTCGGGGGGTGTTTGCAAGCTTTGTTTTACCTTGAAGAGAGTTAGTACTTCAACAAAGCTATGATGAGATATACTGAGTAGCGTAGGAATAATTTGATAATCAAAAGACATATACAATGTTGTTTCAAGAATACCAGATCAAGAGTGTTACCATCTTGTGCGTCGGTTTCGTGATAATTTGATTCAACATCAAGTCACAACAAAATTTCTTTGAGATATTTGATCATGATTTTCTCCTCGGTATTGGCCCCTGTTGACGGAGTTCCACTGGGCCAAGCAGTATGGGGTAGATTGAAATCCCTGCCAAAAATTATTTCGGGGAGAGTCGCATTCTGAATACCAAGAATGCTAGTTGCCAGTCCCTTTAATGCAGCTTTAAAATTAGATGGAGTGGATGGGTGACCATGGGTTTTGTCATCAGGTTGGTGGTATAAAACAGCAAGGGCAAGATTTTCTTCTTTCGAAAATAGACATAATAATTGGATTGCTTCTGAGGAATAGGTAAAAAGCTCCTCACACAAGCATTCTGTAAAGGGTATAACCTTCGATGTACAATTCCGGATTTCTGTGATTATTCAACCAGGTTTCTGTCAGGCCTAAAAATAGTGCATTTTTGATTTGAATTTTATCCCTTAGATATAGGATTTTTGAGGGTCTTGTTTGTGGACATAAACCTTGCACATTAAAATAGGTGAATGCATTCAAAACATTTTGCTCTGAGTGATTTGTTGCATTGGTTGTTGGGGTTGATTGTGATAGATTTGATTGAGTCGTTGAGATTGATTTGGTTGGTAGTTTAGTGGTTGATTGTATAATTTGGTTTGCCATGGTTGAGCTGGAAAGGACTCCTGGCTCCAAGGAGGATTTTGGTAGGGTGCTTTTACAGTGAAAATTTGAAATTTTTCTTCTATCTTTTGCATCAATTCCGCCTTCAGAAGTCGGATTGCATCTAACAAATCTGACAATGTTTTGTTTACACTGTCCATTTTAGTATTTTGATGGTGATTGCTTTGTGATTGATTGATCTGTGATTTAGTGTTTTGATTGTGGTTTGTATTTTTAGGATGCCGTATTGTACCTTTCACATGATAAAAGGAACAGGATTCGTTAAAACATTCACTTTTCCTCAGAGATTGCATGCACATGTTCGGATGAAAATATTGACAATTGCGACCAAGAGTACATCCTCTTGGGTTTCTAGTCCCATGTTGCATTAACTTTTTGCAAAGTCTAGGATGAAGGAATTTACATGATGCACCTTTCATACCATGTTTACATTTTCCTTTTTTAAAGAAGGAGCAAATTTTGGAAGTCATTTTGGGTTCTCCATTTGTGTTATCTTGAGATGAGTTACTTTGTTGCGGTGGGAGTGACCTTGTAATAGTAAGTTCAGTCTCAGTGTTTGGTTCAGGATCACTTGTGGAGATTTCAGGGTCCAATAAATTTGTAGTGCATTCATTTGTAGCACTAGATTTTTTGTTACATTTCACTTGAATTTTTGGTTGTTTGACAACATTTTGAGGAATGGTTGATTTGTCGCAATGGTCACAAATGTAATAAATACCAGGTAGTGAAAAAGGATTATAAAGCTGTTTGAGCGACATTTCATCTATATCCTCTAAAAGATCATCACGGCTAGAATTAACTAATTGAAGCCAACATTGCTTATGAACACCCTGATCACAAACGGCACATTTGAGGATAGGGACTTCGTCAAATGACGTTCGGTATCTCTGTTTGCAGAGAGCGCAATCTTCTGGTAAAAGGATTTGAATTCTGTAAATGATAAGATGAATGAGGTCTGGATTGGTTACATGGCTACAGTCTGGAATATTGAGAAATATACCAGTTTCCAATAAAATGGGTTTGAAAATTCTCTACTTAGTTGCTGAAGGGATTTTCCGTATTGATAATTCCTCAAACAAAATTCTACGTCTTGAGAGTTTGTGCGGAGACAGAGTTCAGCCACCAAATCCTCTATTTCATCTTGAGTTCTATTGGTTTTTGAAGTGTTTGAATCATTTTCTATGGTTGCATTTTCGAACATTTTCAATCAAGGAAAAACAGTTTGGTGATAAATGATTGAATCAAACAAGCAGAAATAAATAAAAAGACTTTGTGATAAAATATGCGTTTATAATCTTATTCTATTTATTCAGATTGCTCGCCCAGTTTTAAATTATTTTAACCTTGGGGGAGCGGTTTATTGCTCTGGTCTTATTTTCTTATTTATAGGCTTATTGATATTAAAAATAAGAAAAAAGAATAGCTTCAGGCTCAATTTTTTCTCAAAACTAAGAATAACCTTGAGCCTTAATTTTGCCATAAAATAAGAACAATCTAGAATGTAAATTCTATTCCAATAGAATTTACATCGTAAATGTAAGTTCTACGTAGATAACCACCTCTGTCCATTAAAAACCTGGTGAATTACACATCCCTGCCAAAGTTTTATAGGATGTTAAAAACTTAGAAAATGCTTTTCAAGTTGTTTTTTTATTGATTATAAACAAAGTTTAATTCTGGCAGTGGTTGTTTTGTCATTTCAATATGCAGCATCATGTCAGAGAAAAATTGAAATAAGCTTATATAAAAACTGTGCAGGATTCCCAAGCCTCCTAAAAATCCTAAAAAATTGAAGAAAAAATCTAATCCAAAAAAATCCTGATTTCCTGATTTTGTTTTGTCAAACTCCTAAAAACTTCTAAAAATTTCCTAAATTTTTAGGGAACATCCATTTGCCAAACAATTCTGGAATACAAGTCCAATATATATTCTGCTTAGGGTAGCTGATCCTATATCAAGTCTTTTAATAGTTTTGATTTGAATATTAGTATATTGATGTTGCATATATTTTATGAGATTTATTAGTTGTTAAAGTTCTTAACAGGCCTTTTTGAAGCAATAAGTTCTGATTTTTTGAAAATATACATTTATTTACCATTGTCAGACAAAATTTTCTGAATAACGTGCTGAATAATTATATAGATAAGTTAAAAAATATAAAATATACAGTAAAACCATACACATTACATGCTCTATCTATATATAGAAGAAAATCTTGTAACAGAGAAACTTAACACGTTTAAAAATTCACAACTTTTTTAGAAAAACTTTAGTATATGAAAATGAATTAGCCCTAAAAGACCCTTCTATGGAAAGTCGTGTAAACCTAGGGAGTGAAAACTATAGACATGACTTCATGCCAGCATGCTTAGTCATTAAGTTTAAATGAGTATAATACTGTTCAACAACTTGTGTGTGCTACTTTTTATAAGTAAAAAGTGCAAGTTAAAAATCTATATATACAGACCGAAAGGGTCAATGAACATACTCTCAGCATCATAAGTCTGAGGGCATCTAGTGTCAGCAATCCTAGATATAGCCTGTCTATATTTGACTTCTTTTATTTATATCGATCCTTGGTTAGCTACGTCTTGTGTCGTTTTGATTTTTGTCTGTATATAACTGCTGCTTTTAGATCGTATCCGCTGACTATTTCGGTTTTTATCTCTCGCATCGTTTTTTACTTCCTTTTTTTTGGTGAATTCTTTTTAAAATTTTTTTTTGTTGTTTTCTTTATTTTCTTTGTTTTTACTTAAATAACACTGTGCGTATGTACATATATTACAAACAGGTCGATACATCAGTTATTGTTCATGTTCTTGGTCAGCAATATGCTGATGTTCTGCATCAGCATCTTGATTATTATTTTGAACTTTGACTGCATAGCTACATCCGACCACAATTATTTGTTCACTTTTTAAAGCGTACGTTATTACACCATTGCTTAATATGTTAGTTTCTTCAATTTTTATCCTTTCTGCAATATCAGTGGTTTTCACTAATATATTTTGCACAATATCTGCACACATTTTGGACAGTGGACCAGATCCTTTGCTGCAGTGTGCGCACTGAAGTTTCCAACCATCTCAGACTACCATCTTTTTCCTGACGTAATCTCTTGGTTTTAAAGCCAATCAATTTACAGGATATTATCCATAGTTTGCTGGAACAG
>JASGCC010003801.1:0-22397 GCA_030067915.1 Hydractinia echinata | reverse complement strand
TATGCAAAATGATTCTTCTCAATAAAACAAAGTTGTGTTGCAAGTTTCAAGTTCTAAGGATAATCCTAACAGGAGTTATTAAATTTTACCCATTATAAGGATTTCATAGAGATTTTTAGGGGTAGTTTCGAGTAATGGCCAATATCAAAGCCTCTGAAAGGTATGGGACCTAAAAATTTGGCATGCAGGTGTCTAATAGATAAATATTGAAAGTCAATAAGTTTCATAGCCATATAACATAGCAATAAGGAGTTATTTATAAAAAACCGTCAGGGGGGCGGAATCCGCCCCCCCCGGACCGAATAGGGTTAAACAACAAAGATTTATCCAATACTTAGCACCATCGTTTGTTTGTTTTGATCTTGCTGCACTCGCCTACCATCTTCACGAACTTTCGAACGCGGCAAAAGGACTGGGTCAATTCATTATTCAGCACATTTTTGCTTGTGACGTAGTTACCTGGCTTCTTATTAGGCGAACCCCCCCGACTTGCGCATCGAACGACTAAATGTTTATTTATAATTTTTTTCCTTTGTTTAAAAAAGTTCTTCATGAAAATAGCAATGAATGAAAATAATTCGCAGGTTCTAGGATTTCAATTCGAGCCGGAAAGAACAGCGAATGATGAGCTAGTTCCGACTTTTCAATACGTAGACGAACATAACATTGGAGACCTTGTTGCTCCTACTCGCCTAAATGTTGACGGAGGTCTATGGTGCCTGTGCGATAAATGTGAGAGGATGCCCTCTGAAGTAGAATGTTTTTGCTGTCACGAGACAGACTCTCAGTCTTTTTCAGGAATATTTGAGTAGGTGTGCGATGATTCGCACGTGTAAATCAAGTAACGCGTGCGATGTAAAACGCAGGTGCAAAGAATGTTACGCCTGCGATACGGGCTCCGAGGTTATTTTTGTTGTGCATTCATTTTGCGGTAGAAAAGTTGGGGACGTTTTAAATCGTGAACCCCAAACACGATGATCGAGCGTCTACTGGTATAGCGACTCTTTCAATCTTAACTTCCTTTTCTACATGTCCGAAATAGTATGCATGACTATACTGTCATTTTTATATTTATTGTTTATTTTTCAGGTCATCACAAGCAAATAGGCAAAAATATGCTTTGTTTTCAAATTAAAAAAAATCTTTATCCACGTGGCTTAAAACTTCAAAATTCATTCAGAAAGTTCAGCTACACTTTAACAAAATTTTTACAGAAAAAAGCCCGTGGGTTTCGTTTTTACAGGCATAAAGAAAAAAACCATTAAATTCGGACCTTCTATGGTTTCCAATTATTTTGTCAAATGAAGAAATTATCTACAATTAAATCCATGATAAAATGTCTATTCCGCCTGTAAGTGCAGTTTTGCAGACTTGCTTCATCCGTGCTCCGTCGGCGTTCACCTCCGCATTAGTTAAGAACCGCATGGCTGGATTTCTTGTGTAAGACCTGGTTACCAACGACGAAGGGGCCAAGCAAAAGAGATTTATGTCTACGTAGTTCTTTTAACTAGGTCAGGAGTCGGTGAATTAGCTAGGATGGTCAGGTTGGCTATGAATAGGCTTGCTCGTGGATTAAAAGGACCAGGACTATTCAATAATTTCTGAGATCTAAAAGTGTCCGACCAAGACGGAAATCTATCGGACGTTTTGTCTGACGACTCTCCAAAAATTATTTCGAGGGCTGCCATCGCATTTATTTTTCAGGCGTGCGATTAATCACACGCCTGAAACGATTTAGGCGTGTGCCAAGGCGTGCGCGTGCGATCGCACGCCTCTCCTGAAAAAGACTGGACTCTATTAAATATTTTCAATTACATGGTATAAAATTTTCTACTCCTTCATGAGTAATTCTTAGATGCGAGTGTGATTGAGTAATATTGTAATATTTTTCAGATAAAAAATGTATTACGGAACACGAAGAATTCCGAGCGGTGGTTTTATTGAAGAGTACGCTGTGAACATCTTTGGTGGCACTCCATGACAGAGAGTTTCGAACAACCACCTAGTTACCAGCCCCCACTCACCTCCTTAACATCCTTTTCTTTCCTCCGTTCAGATATTTCTCTGACTTTTGGTTTTTCCTTATACGGAAGATTTTTTTTTGGACCCTTGAGCAGCGAAAAAAAATTTTATTCTGTTTTTTTCGACTGTTGTTAGTGCAATTCACAACAGCGCACCACGACATTATTCTGCCTCTCAACCTTACTGAATGTGCGATCTGAGTCTAATCTCTCTGTGGCAGGACATCTAGTAAAGAGGAAACTATTTTTTGATTATTGATTGGTTGGCTTTAGAGTAGCTGAAACAACTATGCAACCCTAAGGCTAAAGTCATATTGAACTTAAGTTTTATTAGCGAATGCTTCTTACTTAGGTTCGTACAGAATTAGCACAGTGTGTATTTACCTTAAGGTCTAGACACATCTCTCGCCTTCGATTTTTTAATTCCATATGAATAATTCATAAAAAGCATATTTTATTTCGATAATTCGATGGTTTGCGAACCGGCGTAATTTTTCCGACCTTTAGCATTCCGATTTTCCGGTGGGTTTGAAAATTACGCTGGATTTCCTGGCCAACATTCTCGTGGCACGGGACTGAAAGCCAGCTGGCATACTTCTGTCTTCCTCGTCCGTCTGGAGTCTGTACAAGGTCTTATCTTTTTTAATGCCCTTTCCTTTTCACCATATATCCTATTCTTCCAAGTGTTTAAAGCTCCCATTTGAATTACAGAAATCTAAAATTTCTGCCCAACTAGACAACAGCCCACACTCTTCTTTAATATATGTATTATCCCATACCATCTTTCCAGTTTGTAACAAAACAAAGCAGGTACTGCTGAAATTATTCCTGAAATATTGTTTAGGGTTTTGAGACAGATAGATAAATGTGCATATTTTACATAGACCATTTTTAATGTTAATTTTTTTCGTGGTAAGCCCTTTTGGTGTCTTTTGGTTTTCATGGCAGGCAAAAAGATGTGGGCACTAGCACTTCTTCGCACAAAGGTATCATTATGTCAATCAGAAGTTATCCATCTACACTCGATAATAGTTTAAAGCCTCAACAATGTTTCCGTAGAAAGAAATGGTCTTAAAAAGACCCTTCTTCAGCAAGCTTCTGCATCTTTCTGCCTGCCACACAGTTGTTAGAGCCAGAAGGGCTTACCACGGAAAATGTAAACATTAAAAAAGGTCTATGGGTAGCCTTGCTCTATATTATTTCTGGGAGGGGCCAGATGAGGCTTGAGAAGGAGTCCTGGAGTATTTCACGCTCATTTCAAGTCACGCAGACTCAATTAGGTCAGCGCTGTACCCAACAACTCCCTGCTATCCAACAGCCCACACAGTGTGCCATCTCCTTTATTTCCCTACATGTCTCGGGTTAACCCAGGGCTATGGTAACCTTCACTTTCCCATATTAAATCGCCACCAAGGTAAAACGAAACCTGGTCTCCTGCACAAAGTGCGGGAGTTATAACCACTAAGCTACAGTGCCACGTGTATGCTATTACAGTAAAGCAAAATTCATTAAGACTGTTGTTTTACAAGATATATATTATACGTTTTGTTTATATTAACACACTGTAAGGAACATGTGTTCAATGTTCACATAGACATAGGCTAAATAAATACAACATACCGGGTGATAGAAAAATAGAAAATTATAAAAACAAGAACTTAGAACACACACACAGAAACTTATAAAAAAGAGAACCGAGTAGAATAAAACACAACTTGAAAACACATAGAACTAAAAACTAAGAATTAAACAATATACACAAATTTGCTAAATCACTTTTTTCAAACCACAAACCATTAACAACATAACACTAGCAATACAAGACAGAACTCAAAAAACTTATATGCAATTTTAACATTTTAATTATCTTGTAAGGCACCTCGAATGCTTCATCCATGTGTTGCCTACACACGGCAGCAACAATTAGTATTAAGGTGACGGTGTACCTTTATTGTATCAAAAAATCTTTTTTATTAGCCATTTATACCAAAGAAACAACGATCTTTCCAATGGTGAAACTATTTATTTATTTTTCGAAAGGGAATGTTGACTTTTTTCTGATCGGTCTTTCACACCTCAAATTGAATAAGAGTTAAGAGTGAATGTCATTATCATCCTCTTGAGTATGACTTTTAAAAATAAATTATATTTCCTTTCCGAAAAGAAATGACCATCTGAAAAAAAAACACCTCAAATCTTTCAGTTCTAAAAATGTATGCCATCCTGTTCTGTTTCTGCAAGTCACCGAAAAATGTTAAATGACTTAGAAAGTTCTATTTCTATGGTATTCTCAGTCACGTCTTTGCGAATAATAAAATTTAAAAGGACAACCTTCTGAATATTCATCGCCTCGGAAGTGTGAGAGTATCACCATTATGAGTATGCTTGAAAGGTGTGATATTTTAAAAAAACTTTAAAACACTTTTTCGTAGTGTTTTTTTTGTATACCATCTGTTACATTTCAAATCGCTTTTACAAAACTACAGAAGATCTACAAGGGAGAGTGCTACTGTGCTGAAGCCAACGTGTTTATCTAAAAGCGATTTTTTTTTATTTTCAAAAAATCAACGATTCTCTAGATATTACATCTTAAAGACGAAAGTTTAAGTTAAAAAATGGCTTTTTTAGAAAAAGTAAAATAAATCAAAAACGGGGACTTTGTGGAAAATAATTAAAAAATCGTTTTTACATACATCTATCACGATTCTAAAGAACATCGAATGAGATTTGGAAACGAAGTAGTTTTGTAAATGAAGTCACTTTTTTGAAGGTAGGGTGTGTTTCAAAAATGTCTCTGTACTTTTCACGAGTTAAAAAGTTTCAAATTATTTTTATACCATTTGGTAGGTGTTTAAAAATGCTTTTTGGTGATGTATGAATGAATAAACTTTGATTAACTATCGCTGAAAAAATCACGATTTAAAAAACCATGCTCAAAAGGTATACCGTCACCTTAAAAGTAATGTCATATCTGCAACAAAGTGTGCTATTTAACAATACAGATAAAAAGAGCTGTTGCTACATATGTAGAATATTGCATTTAAAGATTTTCGAGGAAGGAAAACAATTATAAAATGAGGTCAGTTGAATCAGAAATGACATCATTCCACTGGATTAATATTTCCTTCAAATCTGATCGTTATTTTATTCCTAATACCCATGTATACGTCCTTAGCAACCCCCTTGGTAACCACCTGGTAACCAACATGCATGTAATAAATATTTGAGCAACAAATGCAGCAGTAGAAAACACTCTGATGTTAATGTCAGTTCTTTTCAAAATTTTCTCAGTCCTAAACAGCCCTGTGAATCTAGGTCGGCACTCGGCAATGCCGACCTGAAAACCGACCTTCATTAAATTGAAGACAGCTTGTACATGCCGCCCTATATTCTTTCCATGGTCGGCATGCCAAGAAAATTAATTTATTACGTCGGCAAAACCGACCATGTTTCACAAATAAGTATAAAAAATGTAGCTTCAACGAACTGTTACCGTTTCCATATTTCGCTCAAAGCTTTACTTGCTATTATCAAGATTCTTCGAGAGCACTCAGTATAGCGTCTGTATTTTGTCAGTGTCAATCAAGTTTCCTGCAATTATAATACGTTCGAAAAGCCCGTGACTGAAAATGAGGCGAAAAAAAATCAGCTTAATTTCTTTATTATTATTATTATTAATTTTATTTGTTAACATCAATTATCGAGTGACGAGTCGATTCCGATGGTGGTGACGATGATTAGTTTGAACAATTGATAGTTTTACTTTTTAAAACTAAAAAAGACATTTTTTATTTAGAAACACATTGTATATAACTTTGTTTTGATGAAAATTAAAACCAGTATTGTCCCAAGGACTATTCCCCCCCTCAGCCGTGCCCATATTTGTTTGGCAATGCAAATGAGCTCGGCTCCTCCATACCTCTCTAAGGATAGCATTGTATCTATATAAAAAACGGAAGGGGCTGTGAACCACATCATTTGCAGAGTCTCAGGAAAAGCGCATGCTCTGTACTTGTATATCTCGTGGGAAGTTTTGTCCTGGTCGAAGAGAACAGCGATGGTCTTCGAGGGCTTGACTGAGTGCATCACTACAAACTGATTTACCTGAGGTAAAAGTATATATCACAGTATTTGATGAGAGGTTAGAAAATAGTAAATCCGACCTTGCCAACCTGTCAGATTAGTTTTTGCTTTAGGTCGGCAAAATTTTGCTGGTATCCTTTGATTCACAGGGCTGCCTAAAAATGCAAATAGCCCCATGTCTCCACTAATATAAAATTTCAGCACTCAATTATGTGCCTAAAAAAGGTTTTGCCTAGTCAAACAGTCCGTACTTTGTACCCCAGGTATTAAAGGGTTAGGGGAAAACATGCCATTTCACCAGTCATTTTAATCTTAAATTAGGGCTGAATCCTTCTTTTGCAACTTTTTTAACTAAATATCCAGATACTGTAGTTCTTTAAAAATGTTACCGCTCATCTTTTCTGTCATTTTTATTGAGCTGTTGAAATGTAGCCTAGAATAAACTCGCTTGTTCATGACATGATAATATCTATGTTATTAATGACTGTAGTTCTTGTTTATTAAAGCATTATAATTTGAAAGTGAAAAGATCTGTTCAACAGCTACAAGATAGGACTGGAGGGCAAGAAGGGCCTGGAAGTTTCTGCATAACTGGTTAACAGGGTAGAAGCTAAACATCATCAAGAATTAGCCCTCAAATAAACACATTACTAATTACTTGATGATTAGCCACCTATTTGTTATTGTTGATTTTGTTGATTTTAGTACAGAAAAACAAAATGGCTGAAATAGATGTGCATGAGGAAAAGGTGTTAACAGAAAAATATCCATGTTTTGTAAAGGTTTCTGATGAAAGAAAATGGTGAAAATTGCATTGAATTACCAAACAGAAGGTTGTGGGACCATTCTTCTATCAACAATCCAAGCACAATTTCAAATGCTATTGGTTTGAAGTATAAAAGTCCCACTGGTGCATGGAGAGGAATTCGTTTATCAGAATAATTTTTTAGATCCTCCTTTCGAAGGTTGGGGTGACACAACATATCAACATCACATTGCCAAAAACAGGTGTTTTATCTATCTATTTGTATTTGTTTGCACACAGTAGGGTTATATATTGTATGTTATATATAACTTTGTTTTGTTACATGTCATAAAACAGCCTTTCTAATTCAATTTTTTTCACGTCAGCAATAATTTGCCCATGCAAATTTTTGCTTTTCTGTTTTACATCGGCAATCAAGTATTTTATGTCGGCAAAATTTTGAAGATCGAAAGCTTTCTGTGTTCAAAAAATGATCTGCGTCGGCATAATTTGCCGACGCAAACTTGGATTTTATCAATTTACGTCGGCTTTTGCCTCTGCAATTGCCGAGTGCCGACGTGAATTAGGAAAGCTGTAAAATGGTTTATAAATAACGACTGAAACTAGAGACAATAATCATGCCTCAAAATTAGCCACAGCACTAGTTACTACTGATATAAATGTTCTAAATTCTAGTTTTTGAAGATTGGGTTTCTTTGGCATATGTTTTTGATGACCATATATAGCTTAAAGAAATGCAAAAAAAATATGATTTTTGACATTTTGTGATAACGATATTCCATCTGTTTAGACCTAATCCACCAGCTTATTGAGGCACTAAGTAGACAAAAAAAAATTAATGACTTTTTAAAGTTCTAATACATTAAAAAATTAATAAAAATGTTACAAATGGCTAAAAATTGACTATTGCAAGTTTAGGGCAAGGCTTTTTTAACTAAAAAAATGTTAAAAATAAGCATGAATTTTTTCTGAACAAATTATACCTTTTTTTTTAGACTCTGTTAAAAGGAAAATGGAGGAGTCGCCAAACCGTGAACCTGAAGCTAAGTTGGTAAAGACCGGTTCAGAACAGTGATTTTCTGTCTGATTTGATTGTTTTGGGTTTACCATACAAAGCAACAGAGCATGACATGAAAGAGTACTTTCAACAGTTTGGTGAATTAGCAATGCATGAGGTACGCTTGACTTTTTATGAAAGCATTTGTATAAAAAAATTGTGTAATTTAACCGCCATAAGAATGTTATTGTTTCATAACAATTTTGTATGTTAGTAAAAATAAATTTCACCTGGTAACATAAGTATCCTACCAATTTTTGTTTAGAAATTAGTCTTCTTTTTGTGACCATTTTAAACCACTTTAAGCTTACTGGATGGAGTTTGTAATTTAAATGCCTGGTGAAACTAAGAACATTACAACATTTTCTAATGAAACAAGAAAATGTTATCTGAATTTATAAAATCACCCTTAAGATAGCAATTTGTTAGACCTTATGATTTGCTACACTGCATTTTATTTTTCAAAATTTGTAGGAACTTTTTCTTTTGGTAGGTAAAATACGATCCAGTTACTAAAGAATCACGTGGTTTTGGATTCATTCGATTTAAAGCAGCTGCTGCAGCACAGAAGGCATTGAAATCAAACCATGCTATTCTAGGTAGAAGATGCGAAGTTCGAATGCCAAAAAAGAAAGTAAGTCATTACATGGATTTTTTGAACCATGGATGTTTCCACTTAAACGCCTAAGACTAATTCCCTTTGATTGTTTTTCTTTTTTATTAGGATGAAATGCCACTGAAACTCTTCATTGGTAGACTTCCTGATGGTACATGTTCAGATGATCTTCACAAATATTTTGGGGATTATGGAGAATTATCTGATGTTTATATTCCCAGCCCTTTTCGTGGCTTTGGTTTTGTTACGTTTGCATCTTCAGAGATTGCTCGACAAGTGGTTGCACATGACTCACAGTTTTCAGGTACACATTAATACTATTATCCATAGAGTTGAGTGAACAATTTTGAGAAAAAGCTTCATTGCATGAAAGGGTGACAAAACCATATATATATATATATATATATGTATATATACCTTTGAGTCATGTACTTATTAATGCAAGGTGTTAGCAGGGTGTCTGAATGAAAGAGGTTTAAAAGGTTGTAACACATAACTGCATTTATTCCTTATTCCTTGTTACAATTAGTATATTGTAAAGCATTCCAGCAAGGTATAATGTGAAATATGTAGAGATAGTTGTATAGAGCAGGTGGAAAAGTCTGTTTAAGGTGAAGCCAAAACAAGTTTGAAAGTGACAATTTAGTATTAATGCCATAAGTATAAATTACCCTTTAGCCATTTCTGGTCGCCTTTCTTCTTCTTTTATTTACACGATTTGGTTGCAGCGTCAGTCGTAATATATTCCTATTTGTATTGGATTGGGATAAATTCATTTCATATAAGAAACCTTGACCAAAACTTTTTAGGCCAATTTTTGTTGGTCCTAATTATTCTTACAAAAATAGCGACAAATTATCGGGCCATTTTCAAATAATTTCTAAAAAAGTAGAGAATACTTGGCTTATTTTTTTCACTAAATTTTTTTTATTAGTTTCCATTCCCTTCTAACCTTTTATTTTAGGGTAGTCGTATCAATGTAACCTATGCTGAACCCAAGGGAGAGTCTAAATCTCGTAGCAGCAGTAATAGTACAAGTTCTCACCACTCCAGCGGTGGAGGGAGTAGTAGCAGTGCGAGACACACTTCGCGTTCACAAGATCCACCTTTTGACTTCGAAGATATGCGCCAGGTCATGTATAATAATTCACGAACTGTCCAAACAAGTTATGCGCAAGCTTACAATCCCTACGTGGCATCAAGTAAATCTCCGAGAGGAACAGATTCGAGGAATATTGAATACGCTTATAGCTATCCACAGATTTTGCAGTCGCCGATGTCTAGCAGTGTGTCGTACTCTCCTGGTGATACCAGAGCTGTCCCACAAGCTTTTTGGAGTAATAAACAAATGAAAGGTGCAGTATGCTTCTTTTGATCAATATTTGTATTTTTATTTGTACATGATTTTATTCCAGCATTTTTGATTGCGGACTTTATTTTGTCTAAGTCTAAACCAGGTGGTATTTTCTTTCTGTAGAAATTGAGGAAGGGTAACAATAAGGCAAGCCATTTTCTAAATAAATTTGTTCCCTTAATATTCTAGTACATGCGGAATTCCCGATTATAACACGTATTTTTTTTAATCTAATTGAGCGAACGACACCAAATTTTAGGAAATTTCATAATTTTTTGTGGAATTGTGAAATGAAATGAAATATAAAATGTTCATAATTAAAAAAAAGTCAAAAACATAACAAGGAATACAAATATAGATGTAATACGACAAATAATTTAACTTTCTGGCAAAGAAGTCAGAATAAATTAAATGCATTGTGTTGAAAAGTACTCTCTGACTATTGTTGACCCCCCTTATTACAGACCTAAGAATCGATACCCACCCACTTCGATTATTAACACCCTCCCAACTAACGATTTTCAGAAAATTACTACCCCCTCCTCCTCAATTAGGTTAACAAGAGTATTGTAAAATTCAATGTAAATTGTATGTAACCTGTCTAGTGAATGCGAGGGCTGTGCGGCGTAAAAGGACTTGTACTATCTATGTTTTTTGCTCTAGGGACAGTTGAATGTGACGCTGGTGTTGTGAGATGAGAATCAAAACATGTCGGAGAATGTTGAGATGAGCGAGAATAATTTTGTAAATAGTAGAGACAAATAAAAATAACGTTGTATTTAATGCAGCTTATTATTTTCAAGTGTATATATGTTTCGAGTGGTGAAAAGACGTGTCTGAATGCCATGGAGTGTTTTTTTTATACTTTTTAGACATTACTAGTTGTCATTTTGTTTTGTGTCATTTACTGTTTCGTAATGACACATGCCAGCCTGCTGTACTAAAGTATTACATGTGTCCTGTGACCAATGTATTAGTTGTTCTTTTTTCTTAGGTGATATACGGTTAGTTTTGTTCGCTATTTTCCAGTTCAAGAATTTCTGTACTATGTAATTACGTATTTCACAAAATTGATTTTCTTTTTCTTATTATTGACTTTATAGTTTGACGAAATTCTTTGAGCATGATTCCATACAAGAGCGGATCCACCATGGCGTTTAAACCAATCGTGTACGTGGAAAGCACAGTTAACGTTACAGGTATCAAATCTGTTCTTCCAATAACATCTAGTAGCGACATATACACGACAGGTAACCATGTGAACATATACGTCAACACGACTAAAGCGAACGCCAACGACGCTTTCAGTTCTGTCAGCATTTGCTTTGCTTTATTGTTGAAAGTAACCCAAGATCTAGTTGACGTTCTTAACGCGCTGGATCGACGCTTCTGGTAGTAGTTTTGTTTTTTTCTCGCTTCAGATAGAACGC
This sequence comes from Hydractinia echinata, assembly GCA_030067915.1. Taxonomy (NCBI): domain Eukaryota; kingdom Metazoa; phylum Cnidaria; class Hydrozoa; order Anthoathecata; family Hydractiniidae; genus Hydractinia; species Hydractinia echinata. Next base: position 11,070 of record JASGCC010003801.1, on the reverse strand, counting down.
TGTCATGTCTCGTTAGTATCTTCTTCGGCAGCATGCTAGAACCTTCGAAAGATATGCTACTTTGTAATGGATATTTTTTGACGACGTATTCGTTTTACGAATTGACGAAGTTGTCATCACAAGGATCGTGTCGTTCGTCTTCGAAGATACGAGAGAAGGTTTTCTTTTGTTGTTGATGTTCCGATTATACCCCTCCAAGTAACCTAAGCTTCTTTGTCGTGAAATTTTTCTTTTGTTATCTCTAAAAAAGTCGCCAGGGGCTGATTCGTGCTCGTAAATATCAGCTAAATCTGATATTGGGTAAATGATTGGATTGGAGGTATCTCCATTCTTGCACACTTCACTATTTTTATTTGCATTGTTACAACCGTTAAGCTTGTGTGTGACACCATTTTGACTCTGACTTACCGATTTTAATCCGTTTCTATTTTCGTCATTCAACTTATTCGGAATAATCGGGGAGTCTTTATCCGATAATGACAGTTCGTCGTCGAACTTGTCGTCGTCGTCATTATCGCTGTTGCTATCATCATCGTCGTCGTCTCGAAGTTTTGATTTGTGTAAGCAGCACAAAAACTTCGCTTCCTCCCATAGCTCTGAACCACTGTTGTTCTCCGATGTGACGATGAGCTTACTATGTTTCTTGAAAAATTTATGCGTTGTGTGGCACACTTTGGCGTAAACGCCCAATATGAAAACAAGAGGCGTTATTAAGAACAACGCTAAAGTAAAAGTGACGTAAACTTTATGAATCACGGTGTCCACTCTTACCTCCCATGCGAATGGAAGAACACAGTAGATCAGAGGTTCAATGTAACAAATATAATGATTCGTACTGCTCGCCTTTTGGTTATAATTTGATGATATCGCAGCGGCCTGCTAATAGCTATGTAGCGTTCAAAGGTGACAGCGGTGAGATTGTTGATATATGTAAGTATGACAATCAATGTTAGAAATTTATCTGCTAGACTGTTGGGTATCATACTGTGTGTGGGCAGAAGCACGCCTGCACATAGTACATTTGTTGTGCACAAACCAAATATGAACACATTCGTGGCTGTGCGTAACCTTCTGTAGTTTAATATCATAAAACAAACAAATATGTTCTCGATAAGTGCGATTAAACACAGTGTTAACAATATATATGGTGATACATGTTTTGGAAGCTGCATCCCTGGTAAATCGGTGTTACTCGAGTTGTTTGACATACCTAGAAATAGAGTATAAGAACGAATGAATGAATGGATAAATGAATGAATGAATGAATAAATATGTAGATGGATCGATGGATCGATGGATAAATGAATTAATTGATGAACAAATCCGGAATAGACTTATAAGTGAATCGATAAGTTAATGAGTGGGTGAGTGAAGGAGTGAATAAAAAGGATAAATAAAAATAAATAAGATGACATTGAATGTTAACGCTAAAAACCAGACTTACCTAACCGGACGTGTTACGATTAATTTGGAATATTTGAAAGAACTATTTTTTCTCTAATTTACATTAATACTTATATGATTGAGGTTTTTTGTTGTATTTTATTTATTCGTTATATTAACATCTACAGTTTCTTCTGTCTTAACTAACGCTTACACATAGAAATATAATTGAAAAAAAATTATTTTCACATTTGCTCTCACAAGGACCATGAAGAGTTCTATGAATCTCCCTCTTTTCTTCACCTGTCAGAAAATAAAATTGATTTATTGTTTCCTCATCTAACTTTTTTTTTGAAGAAGAAATTCTTTTTCGTTATATATTTCACTTTATATAAAAGAGATCTTGTTCTTTTCTTCTGAAACTGTGTTATCACGTGACTCATACAGTTCCATCAGGAAAAAAAAAGCAAGAATTTTTTCTTTATTTTTTTTTCTTTTTTCAATTATTAAATTATAAAAAAAAAACTTGATAAAAAGAAAAATAGCTTAGCAAGGTAATTGTATAGTGTTTTATGTTACTTCTCTTTTGTTCACTTAAAAATTCAAAGGGTGTTTTTATTTCGACTTAAAAAAAGCATCTTTCCCGTTCTTCCTCTCTTTAATGAAGAACTGTTTTTTTGCTCCTGTTTATTTCTTCTTCGCTGCTGAAATGGGAGGTGTTTCTTTTTTGTTGTTGTGTACTACTCCTCTCTGTTTATTTATTTATTTATTTTTTGACGTGGTACCATGTTTACATACAAATTAAGTTACCAACAAATTTAATTACAAGGCCACTTGATGTTTGCAAAAAGCCCACCACAGATCAAAACGGTGTCTCTTTATGCGACAAATTAAGAGGGAAATTTGGGCGCCATAAGACTGCTTTGTGTTTCGCTGTGACTCACTAACAATTTCATCATGTTTATAATTTCAGATATTGGGGAGTAAAATTTGTTGAATCTGCGATGGAGAGCTTGGGCAACTTAATGAAGACATGCCGTGAGGGAGGCAGTGAAGTCCCTTTTATTTGTGAAGAGTTATTTTGGGACAAGATTCTCTGACGTTTGGAGGTTTGGTTTTTCCTTTTCTCTCTTTTTTTTTTTTTTTTTTTTTTTTCTTTATTTGTTTTTGTATTTACTTTTAGAATTTACACTTCGTGTCGTCGTTTTTTTATTTTCTTTCCTATTTCCTTACTCGTGTCTTGTTTCATGCGTTGAAAAAAAATGTGACACAGGAATGTCCGTTCTTCTTGTTTTATGTTCTTTTTTTTTAATAATAAAAGAGGAAAAGCGTGCACTGTTACCGTTTTATCTCGCCCTCAGATCTGTAACATATGTTCTAATTCTTTAGAAAAACAACATCTTCTGATTTTGGTGCTTTGTGGTACTTATCGTCTGCCGTTAATCAAAGAAGAATTATTTCGTTCTTTCATTAGACGTGAATCCTGGTTGTTCACACTTAATTTAGATCTCAGCAGAAAGAAAACTTTAAAAGGGAAACAGCCATTTTTTAGTCATAATTTTGTAAGTTCAAGGTGGAAGATAAAGTGTTTAAAAAAAAATTCGAATATTTTTTTTTTACTTGTGAAAAATGTTTGTTGTTGGAAAATATATTTTCATGTTGTTTTTTGTATTAATGGCTGCTTCGGTGTTATGTCACTTTCGAATTGGAAAAAGAGGGAAAATCAAGAATATAGACAGACATCCTGTTTTCGACGTAGAATTTTCACTGTTGGAGAATGAATTGGGTGAGGTTACTGCCGTTATGTGCGAGGAACTGTTACAGCCTAATAAATTAATCGAGCGCAAATCACACGGCAACCGAAAGAGGCGATTGCTGTTGGTATATTGTAGAAGAAAAATGCGTGAAAGACCTCTTCAAATATATGAAGGATAGAAACAAACTTTGATTTTAGATGTAGTTTTAGTTTCAGCCAAAAAAGACATTGCATGTTTGTTGTTTCTCTTTGCTGGTCAAATCAAAAGAAATAGTAAAAAATCCTATTTTATCTCTTATCTTTGCCCTGAATTTCTGAAACTTAAAAGTCAATTTGTAGGCAAGAAAATAAAAAATAAGTTAGCTTCACACACTACGTTGCTTTATAAGAATATCAGGCTGGGATTTTAGGTTAAAAACAGTAGGTTAGAACAATAGAGAAGTAAGAATATAACTAGCTTGGTTAGAATTTTGCTGTTCTTATAAAAAAAGAAAGTATTTCACGCGTTGCAATCCCCTCAACTTGGAGTTATAGACGTTATATCTATCGAATTTACACGATATGTAATTGAAAAACATCAATGCTAAGTTTAGTGAAGGCTCGGTTCATCAAATACCTATTTCTTTCGAATGTTTGCGGTTTTGATCTTCCCCCTAAATTTTGCGGCATACCGCAAAAAAATCCAAAAATTGGCTGTACGCGGAAACGCCAAATTGATGTCGTCTGCGATACTTAATTCCAGCGAAAAATTTGAAAGTCAGTTCGCTTAAAATGACTCCGTTCATTTTTTTCGCATTTTGCGACATTTGGCGTTTTGCAACAAACACTTACTTTCCCACATATTTGCGATTTAGTTATTGCCCCGATTTTTCGCGACATTTAATTTTGCGTATTTTAGTTTATATCGCAAGTGTTTGTTTTTTTCTTCATAACCTTAGTTTCTGATCTTACTTTTGGGAATTTATATACAGGTGCCAGATGATATAATACAGGGCGCTCGTTATCTCGACTACCCGTTATCTCGATCTTTCCGTATCTCGACCAATTTTCATCGGTCCCTTCAGCATTTCAACCTCCCGTTGGCTAAAACACGTCCAATATCTCGACTACCCGTTATCTCGAACTTTCCTTATCTCGACCTTTTCTGTAATTTTTTGAATTTCATCACACAAAAAAATTCGATCAGGAAAACATTCGAACGTTCGAATTTCTCAGACTTTTTCAAAATCAAGATTTCGAATGTTTACAATTTTCTCTTCGTTTACACATCATGTCTGGGATAAAGCGTAAGCTCGAGGTAAAAACTTTGGTTGAGAAATACAAAGCTCTAAAGGAGTTAGAAAAGGTGTGACACATAAAGATGTGGCTGCTAAGTTCGGGGTACCAAGAAACACCATATCTACATGGGTTTAGAATCCTTAAGGACTAGACAATATCTGCTAAAAAGCAAAGTAGCATTTTGAATTTTTTCAAATGATTTTAAATACATATAGCATGAGAACAGTAATAATTAATTCTTCTGATTAATAGTCCATCCCTGACCAGGTTAAAAATTTAAATAATTTTTCTAATGTGTGCATGTTATTGACAAACTTTCCTTATCTCGACCCTTTTCACGATGACGCTCCTTAGAAAAGATACAAGATTCCCTGCGTGGGAACGAGATTTTACACGATTTATTCGTTTGTTTACCAAGACTGCAGCATTTTAAACAGCGTGCAGCACGTCTAAAATTTCAAGTATTTTTGAATATTTTATTGCTAGCATATCGATTACGTCTTCTAAATTTACTTTCGTCTCATGGATAATTAGCAACAACTAGGAGAAGAAAAAGATTTTTATCTTCCACACCCAAGTCATTACATCTGTCCTGGAAGCGGGTTTCAAAACAAAGACGACAATCAATTTGCTTAGACGTGACGAAGCAAAAATATTACCTGCGTCATTGGTCTCTTAAATTCGTCTTTACTCGTCGTAGCGTAGGTATAAGATAATAGACAGAGATAAAAAAAACTTAAATTCCTTCTGAAGTGCCACACTTAATCTTCGACAGGAATTTTGAGATATTCTTGATTTTTTTTTAATCCCAACCTAGATTTCCTAATTCGACTGCAGTCTTGTCCAACCTCGATCCCAGGGCCTGTAGCGTTTTTTAATATATAAGGTTGTTCATCCTCGTATCAAAAACGTTACAGGCCCTGGGATCGAGGTTGCAGTCTTGTCATAATGGTTGATATTCTGTTTGACAGCATTTAGGTTTGTAATGGCAATTCAACCTGACTAAAAGTTGGCACAGTTCTTTTGTTATAGAATCTATGAAAAAAATAAGATTATTTTACATGCAGACAAACTGTAATAGCTGGGACATGAAAGCGCGTGTGTTCAACCAAAAATTGAGGAGGGCGCACAATTCTATGCTATTTTAAAACTAGAAAAAAACTATATCGCAGAGGATTGTGTTTTCTGAAGATACTTGATGAGGATATCATAGTATGTGACAGTACGACAAAATTAAGTCAAAAATGTCATTGGTTGGTTGCCATGGTTACCCGTTGCTAGGAAAAGTATAGGCAAAATATGACATTTTGCTGCTCGAGGCCTAACCAAATAACCGAATAGCATGCTTTATTTCAAGCGACTTTTGGCCGCTTTTGTTCCTCAAGGGTCACGTGTATGGATTGAGAGAAGCGCATTTTCGCAAGGCTGACTCGTCTTCCCAGAGAACTGATGCGGTATTTTTTGGACAAAAGAAAAGCTAAAACAGAACGAAACAGGCAATATCTCGACAAAATAACTGAAAGACAAAATTTCGATTTAAAAATCGGTTTCATTTAAACACTAGGTGGTACTAATGCCTGCATCGACAGAAGAAATTGTAAAGCGTGTGTGCTTCGATCTTGAGACTTCTTGTTTCGCGTGGATTCCGAACTTAAACGGCAAAAAACTTGTTTAAAGATTATTTTATGGACATTCTTGACTTGTGGATCGACAAAAGATGTACGGCAGCACTATTTCGACCTGAAAAGCACCAAATACCTAAGACCTTAAGTGTTAAGTTTAATTGATGACGAGTAAACTCTGACGAGTTCACTTCGGAGGGTGCATCGTTAAGACAGCTTTCTGACTGCGTGTGGAACACCACATTTAATATTCAGAACTGTCATATATTGCTTTATGAGGTCCTAAAGTATCATCTTGCTATTGCGAAGAATTAAACATCGACGGAGGGCAAGAAAGCCGTCTAAAAATGCAAAAATGGTTGCTATGGGCGTTGCTATGCACTTATATTTGCGGTTGGTTGGAAAAAGTGCCAGAATGCGCAATAAAAACCTAAATTTGTCATAAGCACTACTTGCCACGGTATTCTAAGATGAATTTGCTGTCAGAAAACAGGTAAAAGACAATTCTTGAAGTTTAGACTTTTGTTCTAGGGGAACCGCCTTAAAGTGAAGTCATCTATGCAGGTGGTTTTTTGCATTTAACTTAAATGAAATCAGGCCTGGCAAAAACTACTACACCAAACAACGATGGCGATCGACGAATTTCGGCCTTATTTCGAATGCTTACGTAGTTTGAAAAGACTCCACCACACCATGAGGCTTCATACGATTGGTAACGATCACAACAACATGGTAGCCTTCGTAGAAGATGTTACAACGGCAGGAAAACCTTTGGTGTTAAAAAAATGGCTATACATTATCCATCTGGGTGAAGTTAGATCAAGCACCGGGTCTTGGAAAATGTTATGCTAGAGAAACTTCTATTAGCCTTTTAAAAAGTTAAGGGTGTGTGGAAATGGTAAAAGACACCAGAGCAGTGAATACCCAATTCGTGTTCTGTGTCTTGACACTACGTTTTCGCGCACTTCCTGAGTTTCAGAACTAGCTAGGAAGAAGTCAACGAAATCAGTCGATAAAAATTTATTCCAGCAAGAACAGAATCATATTATCATGGCGCTGGACAACAATGTTCCTCCCTAATGGTTTGGCATTAAGATTTTGGCAACTGCTGCTTTCGGAGATGGTAATTTTTAGATGGCCACCATTAATCATCAATCGCAAATTCTGGACATCAGTGTTAGAAAATCAAAGAAGCAGGACAAAACACCAGTTGTGAAGTTAAAGTCACATAAAAACACATGAACATCTTGGGCGCAAAAATTGACAAGAAAGAAAAAACGACGAGCAAAGACAAACAATTGAAAGGGTATTTTTTAAAAAAACAAAATAAAAAACTTACAGTAAATAAGTCCTGTGAAACCTAACCTACGTAAAATCTGGAAACTATAATGGGAAATGCAACCTCGTCCAAAGTTTTTGATAGTCCTGATGTACTCTCTTTTCAGGGATTTTGGCCTATGATCTTATAAATTGGATTTTCAAAAACGTTTTGAAAGGTTGGGATAAAAAGAGCCTAAAGACAAATTATGTACTACATATTTTCCAATTTTTTTTTGTTATGGCGTCTTGGAAAAAACAATAAATAGGCTAAAAAATAAAATAACAAAGATCGAGAAAAATTAAACAAAAATGTAAATTAAGTGAATTGTTTTATGTGACACATTCTGGACTTTCCCGCTGTAGAGGGGTCAGTTTTAGGGGTAATGTAAATTTGGATCTAAAACGATGTCCGCTAATAAGAGAGATGTCCGCTATATGGAGGTTTTGTTATGACAGTTCTAAACCGTCGTTCCATCCGTAGTTGAAAAAGTGTCCGTTGTAGAGAGTTGTCCGCATAAAGGATATCCGCTAGTAGGAGGTTTTTATTGTGCATTTTTATTGTTTTGGATAACTAAAATAGCCTTGGGACGTAGCAGCCTAGAGGGCGGGAGGGGCCACTGCCCCTCTCGAAAAGAAATTTTTGGTCCATTGAACACGCGTAGAGGATCGCTTTCAGAGGCAATCTAAAATGTCTGTCGCTTCAAGCCGTGAGGCCTCGCAAATATAAAAAATATTGTAATAGGTCTCTTAAAGTATCCCCCCCCGAAAAATAGGCGTTTTATTATTTGTGAGAAGGAGTGGATTTCATATTTGGAAAAATAATTCCGCTTGCGCGCGTGTGGGGGGGGGGGGGGGGGGGGGGGGAGATCAACGTCCCGGACTTTTATATATTGTGTCGGCAACAAATCTCTTTGACTTGCTGAGCCAAACTACATGGGAAACAAAGTGTTTTTGAATGTTGTATGCTCTGCCTACTCAAGGGGTGTTTTAAAACGGGTTTTATTCATTTTCAGGTCTGAAATGATGCTGAAATTATGCTTACTAAAATATATTTTGGTATCATAATGTATTATTGTTTCCAAATTTCTTTTTAAATAATAATACAAAAAATAAGATCTCTTTATTTAAATACCTATTGTAGTATTTAATTTTTAAACATTCACCCCCGTATATTAACTTAGAAATATTGTCGATTGAAAAAAATTATGAAAACGGTAATGACAAATTTAATCCTTCCCTTTTCTCTCTGATCACTCAAGCAGAACCAGCTCAACAAACCAACTAACAATCCCCCAACCACTTATTTCCTTAAAACACATGACAATAACAAAAACTTTACCTGACTTAGACACAGTTAGAGATGTGGTGCTTCGTTCAGAACCGAATGGGACGATCCACGAGCTTATATTGCCCAAAGGAAGCCGTGGCTTGGATTGCCTGGACATGGTAAGTTCTCAATTGTTTTCAGTTTCTTTTTTAATCAGCTTACCTTAATCTATTGGACTTGGTTTTATAGGGTAACCTACTTTGTTGTTATCAACATGTGATTGCTCTCTGTAGGTATCATCCAGAATTCATTTAATTGAAAAAGATTATTTTGGACTTCGTTACACAAATCCTTCAACTGGTGTTGAAACTTGGTTGAATTTAAGAAATAAACTTTCTGATCAATTACATGGAAAAGCTCCATACAGGATAAAGCTTTTAGTAAAATTTTATGTGAAAGTCCAAGAATTACAACAAACAGTTACAAGGTAGCTACCTAACTTTGTACACAGTTATATTTATATTTTTATCTGGTTACTAGACCGTTCAAATATTTGTTTTAATTTTCATATGTTTCGTTTTTAGAGATTTGTAGAGATTTCGTTCTATTGCTACTATATCAACATATGTTCATTAATGGAAAAATAGATTTTAGTATTACATGATAAATTTAATCGATATTTTCGCCAAACCTTATTAGCACTCATTCGCACAAGGTGGATTACATGGTGATTTATGCAGATCTCTTCGTCGATTATTCTACTTTTCTTATACCCTCAATGTGCAAATGGCAAGGAATTTTCAAACAGTTAGTTGAAACAATCATTTAAGTTGAAATGTTGATGACAACTTCCGAAGCAAAGAGTGAGTTCTCGATAACTTCTAGGTGAATTACTATTATGGTGTTGAATTTTTCAAGTGCAATCAGTTTCTGATATAACCTCAAGAAATTAACTCTGGAGTACGACACCGATGTCTGTATGAATACAGTCAAACTCATCCGATCCAATGGAGAAGGGTTCTGATCAGTCTAGACTGTATGTATTTTATTTTACTTTAATACTCGTTTCCTTTTTATAGTGTTTACTGTTTCGTATTCTTCTCTTTGTGCCATTCTTATTGTATTTATGTTGGTTCTCTAATTTTATTTAATAGTATTCCCATATGATGAAATCTCAACTGTATCGATACAAGGAAATCGTTTCACAATATTGTTCAGGAGATACAGCAGGTGAACATGTACACCGTTCATCTTAAAAGATCAAGTGTTGCTATTCATTCTATTTCGACATTTACAGAAGGTTCCACCGTTTTTTCAATGCAAATTCTGTGAAAAATCAGGTTGTGAAAATGCTCAAACAGTTCATTTAAAGAAGAATTTGTCATTTTAAGTCAGATATCACAAAGAAGTTTTTATTATGTTATCACACCAGAAGACAGCATCATGATCATGTTGCGTCTTCTTGAATGCACTGATAAGAAAGACAATCAGCATTTTATATAGTAGAAGAAATTTAATAGAGAAAGGTGCTTCTTGACGAGTAGTTAGCAACGCATGGACGAGGGTCAAGACTCTCTTCCAAAACCCCCAACAAAACCACGACATAGTCAGGGTGTGAAAGTTTTTGTATAACTGGATCAATGCCGGACAATACAAACCAACCGGAGAAGTTATTGGACAATAATGTAAACACTCAGCTTTGAGGAACTTCGTGAACTGGTAAATTTAATTTGATGGACAATAAATGCCAGTGTGTTATGGAAGCAAAAGTTACTTCAACAGCTTTTGTTACTGTACGCTGGTGGGTCCCTGGTTGTTTGTTGTTATCAGACTGTTGCAGAATTGTGCGGGAGTGTTCACTTGTAAGAATGCAGAGAATTACTATGCACAAAGAGTTTTTTCACTGGTTATTAGTGGGATTGTTTATATTTGTAATTTTTGTTCCATATACTGTGTGTGCAAGCTATTGTTAATTGTCTTAAAAATGTGGTAGATTGTCTCTTTGTGCGTTGGCTTATTTTTAATATATTTTCAAATCTTAGTATATAAGAAGAAAGGAATTTATGTTTTTATAAAGTAATTAATCTTAATTATCATATAGAATAAAAAAAATTAATATGTTGAAAAAATGATGTTATTTCAGACCATCCAGCAATATGTATATAAATTTATGATTTCTTATATTAGGTTGCTTCAGAGTTTTTATGCTATTCAAAATATTTTTCTCTTTATAAATTTCTTTCAACTCTTGTGGTCTCTATCGAATTGATGAATTAACAATTCCCCACATATGATAATTATATTGTTTTAAAGGTGCTCTTGAATCTTTAAAATATTTGAGAAAGACTGTATATACTTTATTTTTTTATATACTGAATGTGTTATTATGAGGAGATGGGTAATTTGTTGTTTTGTTAATATTTTGCAATTTTAGAGTTTCCTTT
>JASGCC010003800.1:0-22405 GCA_030067915.1 Hydractinia echinata | reverse complement strand
TTGACAGGCTACTAGACCGATGGCCACCTGTCTGGGCACGTGGAACCACGTGATTTAGGTTGTAGGCTCTTTATTAGGCTTGTAAAAGGCCATATTACAGGCTTAGAAGGCCTGTGCACGTAGTTAGAAGCGTCTAAGGGCCTGGTGCTCAGGAAAACGACTTAATACATCGTAGTCCATTGAGACTGAAAGGACTAGACCGATGGCCACTGTCTGGGCACGTGGAACCACGTGATTTAGTTAGGCTCTTTATTATGCTGTAAAAGGCCATATTACAGGCTTAAGAAGGCCTGTGCACGTAGTTAGAAGCGTTCTAAGGGCCTGGTGCTCAGGAAAACGACTTAATACAATCGTAGTCCATTGAGGACTGAAGACTAGACCGATGGCCACCTGTCTGGCACGTGGAACCGCGTTGATTTACGTGTAGGCTCTTTTATTAGGCTGTAAAAGGCCATATTACAGGCTTAGAAGGCCTGTGCACGTAGTTTAGAAGCGTTCTAAGGCCTGGGCTCAGAGAAAACGACTTAAATACTCGTAGTCCATTGAGACTGAAGGGACTAGACGATGGCCACTGTTCTGGCACGTGGAACCGTGATTTAGGTGTAGACTCTTTATTAGGCTGTAAAAGGCCATATTATACAGGCTTAGAAGGCCTGTGCACGTAGTTAGAAGCGTTCTAAGGGCCTGGTGCTCAGGAAACGATCTTAATACATCGTAGTCCATTGAGACTGAAAGGACTAGACGATGGCCACCTGTCTGGCACGTGGAACCGCGTGATTTTACGTGTAGGCTCTTTATTAGGCTGTAAAAGGCCATATTACAGGCTTAGAAGGCCTGTGCACGTAGTTAGAAGCGTTCTAAGGGCCTGGTGCTCAGGAAAACGACTTAATACATCGTAGTCCATTGAGACTGAAAGGACTAGACCGATGGCCACCTGTCTGGGCACGTGGAACCACGTGATTTACGTGTAGACTCTTTATTAGGCTGTAAAAGGCCATATTACAGGCTTAGAAGGCCTGTGCACGTAGTTAGAAGCGTTCTAAGGGCCTGGTGCTCAGGAAAACGACTTAATACATCGTAGTCCATTGAGACTGAAAGGACTAGACCGATGGCCACCTGTCTGGGCACGTGGAACCGCGTGATTTAGGTGTAGACTCTTTATTAGGCTGTAAAAGGCCATATTACAGGCTTAGAAGGCCTGTGCACGTAGTTAGAAGCGTTCTAAGGGCCTGGTGCTCAGGAAAACGACTTAATACATCGTAGTCCATTGAGACTGAAAGGACTAGACCGATGGCCACCTGTCTGGGCACGTGGAACCACGTGATTTACGTGTAGGCTCTTTATTAGGCTGTAAAAGGCCATATTACAGGCTTAGAAGGCCTGTGCACGTAGTTAGAAGCGTTCTAAGGGCCTGGCGCTCAGGAAAACGACTTAATACATCGTAGTCCATTGAGACTGAAAGGACTAGACCGATGGCCACCTGTCTGGGCACGTGGAACCGCGTGATTTACGTGTAGGCTCTTTATTAGGCTGTAAAAGGCCATATTACAGGCTTAGAAGCCTGTGCACGTAGTTAGAAGCGTTCTAAGGGCCTGGTGCTCAGGAAAACGACTTAATACATCGTAGTCCATTGAGACTGAAAGGACTAGACCGATGGCCACCTGTCTGGGCACGTGGAACCGCGTGATTTAGGTGTAGGACTCTTTATTAGGCTGTAAAAGGCCATATTACAGGCTTAGAAGGCCTGTGCACGTAGTTAGAAGCGTTCTAAGGGCCTGGTGCTCAGGAAAACGACTTAATACATCGTAGTCCATTGAGACTGAAAGGACTAGACCGATGGCCACCTGTCTGGGCACGTGGAACCACGTGATTTAGGTGTAGACTCTTTATTAGGCTGTAAAAGGCCATATTACAGGCTTAGAAGGCCTGTGCACGTAGTTAGAAGCGTTCTAAGGGCCTGGTGCTCAGGAAAACGACTTAATACATCGTAGTCCATTGAGACTGAAAGGACTAGACCGATGGCCACCTGTCTGGGCACGTGGAACCACGTGATTTACGTGTAGACTCTTTATTAGGCTGTAAAAGGCCATATTACAGGCTTAGAAGGCCTGTGCACGTAGTTAGAAGCGTTCTAAGGGCCTGGTGCTCAGGAAAACGACTTAATACATCGTAGTCCATTGAGACTGAAAGGACTAGACCGATGGCCACCTGTCTGGGCACGTGGAACCACGTGATTTACGTGTAGGCTCTTTATTAGGCTGTAAAAGGCCATATTACAGGCTTAGAAGGCCTGTGCACGTAGTTAGAAGCGTTCTAAGGGCCTGGTGCTCAGGAAAACGACTTAATACATCGTAGTCCATTGAGACTGAAAGGACTAGACCGATGGCCACCTGTCTGGGCACGTGGAACCACGTGATTTACGTGTAGGCTCTTTATTAGGCTGTAAAAGGCCATATTACAGGCTTAGAAGGCCTGTGCACGTAGTTAGAAGCGTTCTAAGGGCCTGGTGCTCAGGAAAACGACTTAATACATCGTAGTCCATTGAGACTGAAAGGACTAGACCGATGGCCACCTGTCTGGGCACGTGGAACCACGTGATTTAGGTGTAGACTCTTTATTAGGCTGTAAAAGGCCATATTACAGGCTTAGAAGGCCTGTGCACGTAGTTAGAAGCGTTCTAAGGGCCTGGTGCTCAGGAAAACGACTTAATACATCGTAGTCCATTGAGACTGAAAGGACTAGACCGATGGCCACCTGTCTGGGCACGTGGAACCGCGTGATTTACGTGTAGGCTCTTTATTAGGCTGTAAAAGGCCATATTACAGGCTTAGAAGGCCTGTGCACGTAGTTAGAAGCGTTCTAAGGGCCTGGTGCTCAGGAAAACGACTTAATACATCGTAGTCCATTGAGACTGAAAGGACTAGACCGATGGCCACCTGTCTGGGCACGTGGAACCACGTGATTTACGTGTAGGCTCTTTATTAGGCTGTAAAAGGCCATATTACAGGCTTAGAAGGCCTGTGCACGTAGTTAGAAGCGTTCTAAGGGCCTGGTGCTCAGGAAAACGACTTAATACATCGTAGTCCATTGAGACTGAAAGGACTAGACCGATGGCCACCTGTCTGGGCACGTGGAACCACGTGATTTAGGTGTAGGCTCTTTATTAGGCTGTAAAAGGCCATATTACAGGCTTAGAAGGCCTGTGCACGTAGTTAGAAGCGTTCTAAGGGCCTGGTGCTCAGGAAAACGACTTAATACATCGTAGTCCATTGAGACTGAAAGGACTAGACCGATGGCCACCTGTCTGGGCACGTGGAACCGCGTGATTTAGGTGTAGGCTCTTTATTAGGCTGTAAAAGGCCATATTACAGGCTTAGAAGGCCTGTCCACGTAGTTAGAAGCGTTCTAAGGGCCTGGCGCTCAGGAAAACGACTTAATACATCGTAGTCCATTGAGACTGAAAGGACTAGACCGATGGCCACCTGTCTGGGCACGTGGAACCACGTGATTTACGTGTAGGCTCTTTATTAGGCTGTAAAAGGCCATATTACAGGCTTAGAAGGCCTGTGCACGTAGTTAGAAGCGTTCTTAAGGGCCTGGTGCTCAGGAAAACGACTTAATACATCGTAGTCCATTGAGACTGAAAGGACTAGACCGATGGCCACCTGTCTGGGCACGTGGAACCGCGTGATTTACGTGTAGGCTCTTTATTAGGCTGTAAAAGGCCATATTACAGGCTTAGAAGGCCTGTGCACGTAGTTAGAAGCGTTCTAAGGGCCTGGTGCTCAGGAAAACGACTTAATACATCGTAGTCCATTGAGACTGAAAGGACTAGACCGATGGCCACCTGTCTGGGCACGTGGAACCACGTGATTTACGTGTAGACTCTTTATTAGGCTGTAAAAGGCCATATTACAGGCTTAGAAGGCCTGTGCACGTAGTTAGAAGCGTTCTAAGGGCCTGGCGCTCAGGAAAACGACTTAATACATCGTAGTCCATTGAGACTGAAAGGACTAGACCGATGGCCACCTGTCTGGGCACGTGGAACCACGTGATTTACGTGTAGGCTCTTATTAGGCTGTAAAAGGCCATATTACAGGCTTAGAAGGCCTGTGCACGTAGTTAGAAGCGTTCTAAGGGCCTGGTGCTCAGGAAAACGACTTAATACATCGTAGTCCATTGAGACTGAAAGGACTAGACCGATGGCCACCTGTCTGGGCACGTGGAACCACGTGATTTAGGTGTAGGCTCTTTATTAGGCTGTTAAAAGGCCATATTACAGGCTTAGAAGGCCTGTGCACGTAGTTAGAAGCGTTCTAAGGGCCTGGCGCTCAGGAAAACGACTTAATACATCGTAGTCCATTGAGACTGAAAGGACTAGACCGATGGCCACCTGTCTGGGCACGTGGAACCACGTGATTTACGTGTAGGCTCTTTATTAGGCTGTAAAAGGCCATATTACAGGCTTAGAAGGCCTGTGCACGTAGTTAGAAGCGTTCTAAGGGCTGGGCTCAGGAAAACGAACTTAATACATCGTAGTCCATTGAGACTGAAAGGACTAGACCGATGGCACCTGTCTGGGCACGTGGAACACGTTGATTTACGTGTAGACTCTTTATTAGGCTGTAAAGGCCATATTACAGGCTTAGAAGGCCTGTGCACGTAGTTAGAAGCGTTCTAAGGGCCTGGTGCTCAGAAAACGACTTAATACATCGTAGTCCATTGAGACTGAAAGACTAGACCGAATGGCCACTGTCTGGGCACGTGGAACCGCGTGATTTAGGTGTAGGCTCTTATTAGGCTGTTAAAAGGCCATATTACAGGCTTAGAAGGCCTGTGCACGTAGTTAGAAGCGTTCTAAGGGCCTGGGCTCAGGAAAACGACTTAATACATCGTAGTCCATTGAGACTGAAAGGACTAGACGATGGCCACCTGTCTGGGCACGTGGAACCGCGTGATTTAGGTGTAGGCTCTTATTAGGCTGTAAAAGGCCATATTACAGGCTTAGAAGCCTTGCAACGTAGTTAGAAGCGTTTCTAGGGCCTGGTGCTCAGGAAACACTTAACACAGGCGTAGATCCATTGGACTGAAGGGACTAGACCGATGACCATCTTGTCTGGGCACGTGGAACCGACGTGATTACGTGTAGGCACTTTATTAGGCTGTAAATCTCTCTCTTCTTTTTCAGTCTCAATGGACTACGATGTATTAAGTCGTTTTCCTGAGCACCAGGCCCTTAGAACGCTTCTAACTACGTGCACAGGCCTTCTAAGCCTGTAATATGGCCTTTTTACAGCCTAATAAAGAGCCTACACCTAAACACGTGTTCCACGTGCCCAGACAGGTGGCCATCGGTCTAGTCCTTTCAGTCTCAATGGACTAGCGGATGTATTTGAGTCGTATTTTCCTGAGCGGCAGACCTAAGAACGCTGTAACTTCATGCACCGTCTTGCCTTCAAAGCCTGATAATATGGCCTTTTAATAGCCTAATAGAGAGCCTACACGTATCACGTGGTTCCACGTCCCCAGACAGGTGGCCATCGGTCTAGTCCTTTGCAGTCTCAATGGACTACGATGTATTAAGTCGTTTTCCTGAGCGCCAGGCCCTTAGACCACGCTTCTAACTACGTGCACAGGCCTTCTAAGCCTGTAATATGGCCTTTTACGGCCTAATAAAGACCCTACACGTAAATCACGCGGTTCCACATGCCCAGACAGGTGGCCATCGGTGTAGTCCTTTCAGTCTCAATTGACTACGATGTATTAAGTCGTTTTCCTGAGCACCAGGCCATTAGAACGCTTCTAACTACGTGCACAGGCCTTCTAAGCCTGTAATATGGCCTTTTACGGCCTAATAAAGACCCTACACTTAAATCACGTGGTTCCACGTGCCCAGACAGAAGGCCATCGGTCTAGTCCTTTCAGTCTCCATGGACTACGATGTATTAAGACGTTTTCCTGAGCACCAGGCCCTTAGAAGGCTTCTAACTACGTGGATAGGCTTTCTAATCCTGTAATATGGCCTTTTACAGCCTAATAAAGAGCCTACACTTAAATCACGTGGTTCCACGTGCCCAGACAGATGGCCATCGGTCTAGTCCTTTCAGTCTCAATGGACTACGATGTATTAAGTCGTTTTCCTGAGCGCCAGGCCCTTAGAACGCTTCTAACTACGTGCAGAGGCCTTCTAAGTCTGTAATATGGCCTTTTACAGGCTAATAAAGAGCCAACACCTAAATCACGCGGTTCCACGTTCCCAGACAGGTGGCCATCGGTCTAGTCCTTTCAGTCTCAATGGACTACGATGTATTAAGACGTTTTCCTGAGCACCAGGCCCTTAGAACGCTTCTAACTACGTGCACAGGCCTTCTAAGCCTGTAATATGGCCTTTTACAGCCTAATAGAGAGTCTACACGAAAATCACGTGGTTCCACGCGCCCAGACAGGTGGCCATCGGTCTAGTCCTTTCAGTTTCAATGGACTACGATGTATTAAGTCGTTTTCCTGAGCACCAGGCCCTTACAACGCTTCTAACTATTTGGACAGGCCTTCTAAGCCTGTAATATGGCCTTTTACAGCCTAATAAAGAGTCTACACGTAAATCACGCGGTTCCACGTGACCAGACAGGTGGCCATCGGTCTAGTCCATTCAGTCTCAATGGACTACGATGTATTAAATTGTTTTCCTGAGCACCAGGCCCTTAGAACGCTTCTAACTACGTGCACAGTCCTTCCAAGCCTGTAATATGGCCTTTTACAGCCCAATAAAGAGCCTACACGTAAATCACGCGGTTCCACATGCCCAGACAGGTGGCCATCGGTGTAGTCCTTTCAGTCTCAATGGACTACGATGTATTAAGTCGTTTTCCTGAGCATCAGGCTCGTAGAACGCTTCTAACTAAGTGCACAGGCCTTCTAAGCCTGTAATATGGCCTTTTACGGCCTAATAAAGAGCCTACACTTAAATCACGTGGTTCCACGTGCCCAGACAGATGGCCATCGGTCTAGTCCTTTCATTCTCCGTGGACTACGATATATTAAGTCGTTTTCCTGAACACCAGGCCATTAGAACGCTTCTAACTACGTGCACAGGCCTTCCAAGCCTGTAATATGGCCTTTTACAGCCCAATAAAGAGCCTACACGTAAATCACGCGGTTCCACATGCCCAGACAGGTGGCCATCGGTGTAGTCCTTTCAGTCTCAATGGACTACGATATATTAAGTCGTTTTCCTGAGCACAAGGCCCTTAGAACGCTTCTAACTAGGTGCACAGGCCTTCTAAGCCTGTAATATGGCCTTTTACGGCCTAATAAAGAGCCTACACTTAAATCACGTGGTTCCACGTGCCCAGACAGATGGCCATCGGTCTAGTCCTTTCATTCTCCGTGGACTACGATATATTAAGACGTTTTCCTGAGCACCAGGCCCTTAGAACGCTTCTAACTACGTGCACAGGCCTTCTAAGCCTGTAATATGGCCTTTTACAGCCTAATAAAGAGTCTACACGAAAATCACGTGGTTCCACGTGCCCAGACAGGTGGCCATCGGTCTAGTCCTTTCAGTCTCAATGGACTACGATGTATTAAGTCGCTTTCCTGAGCACCAGGCCCTTAGAACGCTTCTAACTACGTGGACAGGCCTTCTAAGCCTGTAATATGGCCTTTTACAGCCTAATAAAGAGTCTACACGTAAATCACGCGGTTCCACGTGCCCAGACAGGTGGCCATCGGTCTAGTCCTTCAGTCTCAATGGACTACGATGTATTAAGTCGTTTTCCTGAGCACCAGGCCCTTAGAACGCTTCTAACTACGTGCACAGGCCTTCTAAGCCTGTAATATGGCCTTTTACAGCCTAATAAAGAGCCTACACGTAAATCACGCGGTTCCACGTGCCCAGACAGGTGGCCATCGGTCTAGTCCTTTCAGTCTCAATGGACTACGATGTATTAAGTCGTTTTCTGAGCACCAGGCCCTTAGAACGCTTCTAACTACGTGCACAGGCCTTCTAAGCCTGTAATATGGCCTTTTACAGCCTAATAAGGAGTCTACACCTAAATCACGCGGTTCCACGTGCCCAGACAGGTGGCCATCGGTCTAGTCCTTTCAGTCTCAATGGACTACGATGTATTAAGTCGTTTTCCTGAGCACCAGGGCCTTAGAACGCTTCTAACTACGTGAACAGGCCTTTCTAAGCCTGTAATATGGCCTTTTACAGCCTAATAAAGAGTCTACACCTAAATCACGCGGTTCCACGTGCCAGACAGGTGGCCATCGGTCTAGTCCTTTCAGTCTCAATGGACTACGATGTATTAAGTCGTTTTCCTGAGCACCAGGCCCTTAGAACGCTTCTAACTACGTGCACAGGCCTTCTAAGCCTGTAATATGGCCTTTACAGCCTAATAAAGAGTCTACACGTAAATCACGCGGTTCCACGTGCCCAGACAGGTGGCCATCGGTCTAGTCCTTTCAGTCTCAATGGACTACGATGTATAAGTCGTTTCCTGAGCACCAGGCCTTAGAACGCTTCTAACTACGTGCACAGGCCTTCTAAGCCTGTAATATGGCCTTTTACAGCCTAATAAGGAGTCTACACCTAAATCACGCGGTTCCACGTGGCCCAGACAGGTGGGCCATCGGTCTAGTCCTTTCAGTCTCAATGGACTACGATGTATTAAGTCGTTTTCCTGAGCACCAGGCCCTTAGAACGCTTCTAACTACGTGCACAGGCCTTCTAAGCCTGTAATATGGCCTTTTACAGCTAATAAAGAGCCTACACCTAAATCACGCGGTTCCACGTGCCCAGACAGTGGCCATCGGTCTAGTCCTTTCAGTCTCAATGGACTACGATGTATTAAGTCGTTTCCTGAGCACCAGGCCCTTAGAACGCTTCTAACTACGTGCACAGGCCCTTCTAAGCCTGTAATATGGCCTTTTACAGCCTAATAAAGAAGCCTACACGTAAATCACGTGGTTCCACGTGCCCAGACAGGTGGCCATCGGTCTAGTCCTTTCAGTCTCAATGGACTACGATGTATTAAGGTTGTTTCCTGAGCACCAGGCCCTCAAGAACGCTTCTAACTACGTGCAAGGCCTTCTTAAGCCTGAATATGGCCTTTTACAGCCTAATAAGGAGTCTACACCTAAATCACGTGGTTCCACGTGCCCAGACAGGTGGCCATCGGTCTAGTCCTTTTCAGTCTCAATGGACTACGATGTATTAAGTCGTTTTCCTGAGCGCCAGGCCCTTAGAACGCTTCTAACTACGTGCACAGGCGTTCTAAGCCTGTAATATGGCCTTTTACAGCCTAATAAAGAGCCTACACGTAAATCACGCGGTTCCACGTGCCCAGACAGGTGGCATCGGTCTAGTCCTTTTCAGTCTCAATGGACTACGATGTATAAGTGTTTTCCTGAGCAGGCCCTTAGAACGCTTCTAACTACGTGCACAGGCCTTCTAAGCCTGTAATATGGCCTTTTACAGCCTAATAAGAGCCTACACGTAAATCACGTGGTTCCACGTGCCCAGACAGGTGGCCATCGGTCTAGTCCTTTCAGTCTCAATGGACTACGATGTATTAAGTCGTTTTCCTGAGCACCAGGCCCTTAGAACGCTTCTAACTACGTGCACAGGCCTTCTAAGCCTGTAATATGGCCTTTTACAGCCTAATAAAGAGCTACACCTAAATCACGTGGTTCCACGTGCCCAGACAGGTGGCCATCGGTCTAGTCCTTTTTCAGTCTCAATGGACTACGATGTATTAAGTCGTTTTCCTGAGCACCAGGCCCTTAGAACGCTTCTAACTACGTGCACAGGCCTTCTAAGCCTGTAATATGGCCTTTTACAGCCTAATAAAGAGCCTACACGTAAATCACGTGGTTCCACGTGCCCAGACAGGTGGCCATCGGTCTAGTCCTTTCAGTCTCAATGGACTACGATGTATTAAGTCGTTTTCCTGAGCACCAGGCCCTTAGAACGCTTCTAACTACGTGCACAGGCCTTCTAAGCCTGTAATATGGCCTTTTACAGCCTAATAAAGAGCCTACACGTAAATCACGTGGTTCCACGTGCCCAGACAGGTGGCCATCGGTCTAGTCCTTTCAGTCTCAATGGACTACGATGTATTAAGTCGTTTTCCTGAGCACCAGGCCCTTAGAACGCTTCTAACTACGTGCACAGGCCTTCTAAGCCTGTAATATGGCCTTTTACAGCCTAATAAAGAGCTACACGTAAATCACGTGTTCCACGTGCCCAGACAGGTGGCCATCGGTCTAGTCCTTTCAGTCTCAATGGACTACGATGTATTAAGTCGTTTTCCTGAGCACCAGGCCCTTAGAACGCTTCTAACTACGTGCACAGGCCTTCTAAGCCTGTAATATGGCCTTTTACAGCCTAATAAAGAGTCTACACGTAAATCACGTGGTTCCACGTGCCCAGACAGGTGGCCATCGGTCTAGTCCTTTCAGTCTCAATGGACTACGATGTATTAAGTCGTTTTCCTGAGCACCAGGCCCTTAGAACGCTTCTAACTACGTGCACAGGCCTTCTAAGCCTGTAATATGGCCTTTTACAGCCTAATAAAGAGCCTACACGTAAATCACGTGGTTCCACGTGCCCAGACAGGTGGCCATCGGTCTAGTCCTTTCAGTCTCAATGGACTACGATGTATTAAGTCGTTTTCCTGAGCACCAGGCCCTTAGAACGCTTCTAACTACGTGCACAGGCCTTCTAAGCCTGTAATATGGCCTTTTACAGCCTAATAAGAGCCTACACGTAAATCACGTGGTTCCACGTGCCCAGACAGGTGGCCATCGGTCTAGTCCTTTCAGTCTCAATGGACTACGATGTATTAAGTCGTTTTCCTGAGCACCAGGCCCTTAGAACGCTTCTAACTACGTGCACAGGCCTTCTAAGCCTGTAATATGGCCTTTTACAGCCTAATAAAGAGTCTACACGTAAATCACGTGGTTCCACGTGCCCAGACAGGTGGCCATCGGTCTAGTCCTTTCAGTCTCAATGGACTACGATGTATTAAGTCGTTTTCCTGAGCACCAGGCCCTTAGAACGCTTCTAACTACGTGCACAGGCCTTCTAAGCCTGTAATATGGCCTTTTACAGCCTAATAAAGAGCCTACACGTAAATCACGTGGTTCCACGTGCCCAGACAGGTGGCCATCGGTCTAGTCCTTTCAGTCTCAATGGACTACGATGTATTAAGTCGTTTTCCTGAGCGCCAGGCCCTTAGAACGCTTCTAACTACGTGCACAGGCCTTCTAAGCCTGTAATATGGCCTTTTACAGCCTAATAAAGAGCCTACACGTAAATCACGTGGTTCCACGTGCCCAGACAGGTGGCCATCGGTCTAGTCCTTTCAGTCTCAATGGACTACGATGTATTAAGTCGTTTTCCTGAGCACCAGGCCCTTAGAACGCTTCTAACTACGTGCACAGGCCTTCTAAGCCTGTAATATGGCCTTTTACAGCCTAATAAAGAGCCTACACGTAAATCACGTGGTTCCACGTGCCCAGACAGGTGGCCATCGGTCTAGTCCTTTCAGTCTCAATGGACTACGATGTATTAAGTCGTTTTCCTGAGCACCAGGCCCTTAGAACGCTTCTAACTACGTGCACAGGCCTTCTAAGCCTGTAATATGGCCTTTTACAGCCTAATAAAGAGCCTACACGTAAATCACGTGGTTCCACGTGCCCAGACAGGTGGCCATCGGTCTAGTCCTTTCAGTCTCAATGGACTACGATGTATTAAGTCGTTTTCCTGAGCACCAGGCCCTTAGAACGCTTCTAACTACGTGCACAGGCCTTCTAAGCCTGTAATATGGCCTTTTACAGCCTAATAAAGAGCCTACACGTAAATCACGTGGTTCCACGTGCCCAGACAGGTGGCCATCGGTCTAGTCCTTTCAGTCTCAATGGACTACGATGTATTAAGTCGTTTTCCTGAGCACCAGGCCCTTAGAACGCTTCTAACTACGTGCACAGGCCTTCTAAGCCTGTAATATGGCCTTTTACAGCCTAATAAAGAGCCTACACGTAAATCACGTGGTTCCACGTGCCCAGACAGGTGGCCATCGGTCTAGTCCTTTCAGTCTCAATGGACTACGATGTATTAAGTCGTTTTCCTGAGCACCAGGCCCTTAGAACGCTTCTAACTACGTGCACAGGCCTTCTAAGCCTGTAATATGGCCTTTTACAGCCTAATAAAGAGCCTACACGTAAATCACGTGGTTCCACGTGCCCAGACAGGTGGCCATCGGTCTAGTCCTTTCAGTCTCAATGGACTACGATGTATTAAGTCGTTTTCCTGAGCACCAGGCCCTTAGAACGCTTCTAACTACGTGCACAGGCCTTCTAAGCCTGTAATATGGCCTTTTACAGCCTAATAAAGAGCCTACACGTAAATCACGCGGTTCCACGTGCCCAGACAGGTGGCCATCGGTCTAGTCCTTTCAGTCTCAATGGACTACGATGTATTAAGTCGTTTTCCTGAGCACCAGGCCCTTAGAACGCTTCTAACTACGTGCACAGGCCTTCTAAGCCTGTAATATGGCCTTTTACAGCCTAATAAAGAGCCTACACGTAAATCACGTGGTTCCACGTGCCCAGACAGGTGGCCATCGGTCTAGTCCTTTCAGTCTCAATGGACTACGATGTATTAAGTCGTTTTCCTGAGCACCAGGCCCTTAGAACGCTTCTAACTACGTGCACAGGCCTTCTAAGCCTGTAATATGGCCTTTTACAGCCTAATAAAGAGCCTACACGTAAATCACGTGGTTCCACGTGCCCAGACAGGTGGCCATCGGTCTAGTCCTTTCAGTCTCAATGGACTACGATGTATTAAGTCGTTTTCCTGAGCACCAGGCCCTTAGAACGCTTCTAACTACGTGCACAGGCCTTCTAAGCCTGTAATATGGCCTTTTACAGCCTAATAAAGAGCCTACACGTAAATCACGTGGTTCCACGTGCCCAGACAGGTGGCCATCGGTCTAGTCCTTTCAGTCTCAATGGACTACGATGTATTAAGTCGTTTTCCTGAGCGCCAGGCCCTTAGAACGCTTCTAACTACGTGCACAGGCCTTCTAAGCCTGTAATATGGCCTTTTACAGCCTAATAAGAGCCTACACGTAAATCACGCGGTTCCACGTGCCCAGACAGGTGGCCATCGGTCTAGTCCTTTCAGTCTCAATGGACTACGATGTATTAAGTCGTTTTCCTGAGCACCAGGCCCTTAGAACGCTTCTAACTACGTGCACAGGCCTTCTAAGCCTGTAATATGGCCTTTTACAGCCTAATAAAGAGCTACACGTAAATCACGTGGTTCCACGTGCCCAGACAGGTGGCCATCGGTCTAGTCCTTTCAGTCTCAATGGACTACGATGTATTAAGTCGTTTTCCTGAGCACCAGGCCCTTAGAACGCTTCTAACTACGTGCACAGGCCTTCTAAGCCTGTAATATGGCCTTTTACAGCCTAATAAAGAGCTACACGTAAATCACGCGGTTCCACGTGCCCAGACAGGTGGCCATCGGTCTAGTCCTTTCAGTCTCAATGGACTACGATGTATTAAGTCGTTTTCCTGAGCACCAGGCCCTTAGAACGCTTCTAACTACGTGCACAGGCCTTCTAAGCCTGTAATATGGCCTTTTACAGCCTAATAAGAGCCTACACGTAAATCACGTGGTTCCACGTGCCCAGACAGGTGGCCATCGGTCTAGTCCTTTCAGTCTCAATGGACTACGATGTATTAAGTCGTTTTCCTGAGCACCAGGCCCTTAGAACGCTTCTAACTACGTGCACAGGCCTTCTAAGCCTGTAATATGGCCTTTTACAGCCTAATAAAGAGCCTACACGTAAATCACGTGGTTCCACGTGCCCAGACAGGTGGCCATCGGTCTAGTCCTTTCAGTCTCAATGGACTACGATGTATTAAGTCGTTTTCCTGAGCACCAGGCCCTTAGAACGCTTCTAACTACGTGCACAGG
The DNA here is from genome assembly GCA_030067915.1 of Hydractinia echinata. Classification (NCBI taxonomy): domain Eukaryota; kingdom Metazoa; phylum Cnidaria; class Hydrozoa; order Anthoathecata; family Hydractiniidae; genus Hydractinia; species Hydractinia echinata. The sequence continues at coordinate 8,412 of JASGCC010003800.1, read as the reverse complement.
CCTTCTAAGCCTGTAATATGGCCTTTTACAGCCTAATAAAGAGCCTACACCTAAATCACGTGGTTCCACGTGCCCAGACAGGTGGCCATCGGTCTAGTCCTTTCAGTCTCAATGGACTACGATGTATTAAGTCGTTTTCCTGAGCACCAGGCCCTTAGAACGCTTCTAACTACGTGCACAGGCCTTCTAAGCCTGTAATATGGCCTTTTACAGCCTAATAAAGAGCCTACACGTAAATCACGCGGTTCCACGTGCCCAGACAGGTGGCCATCGGTCTAGTCCTTTCAGTCTCAATGGACTACGATGTATTAAGTCGTTTTCCTGAGCACCAGGCCCTTAGAACGCTTCTAACTACGTGCACAGGCCTTCTAAGCCTGTAATATGGCCTTTTACAGCCTAATAAAGAGCCTACACGTAAATCACGTGGTTCCACGTGCCCAGACAGGTGGCCATCGGTCTAGTCCTTTCAGTCTCAATGGACTACGATGTATTAAGTCGTTTTCCTGAGCACCAGGCCCTTAGAACGCTTCTAACTACGTGCACAGGCCTTCTAAGCCTGTAATATGGCCTTTTACAGCCTAATAAAGAGCCTACACGTAAATCACGTGGTTCCACGTGCCCAGACAGGTGGCCATCGGTCTAGTCCTTTCAGTCTCAATGGACTACGATGTATTAAGTCGTTTTCCTGAGCACCAGGCCCTTAGAACGCTTCTAACTACGTGCACAGGCCTTCTAAGCCTGTAATATGGCCTTTTACAGCCTAATAAAGAGCCTACACGTAAATCACGTGGTTCCACGTGCCCAGACAGGTGGCCATCGGTCTAGTCCTTTCAGTCTCAATGGACTACGATGTATTAAGTCGTTTTCCTGAGCACCAGGCCCTTAGAACGCTTCTAACTACGTGCACAGGCCTTCTAAGCCTGTAATATGGCCTTTTACAGCCTAATAAGAGCCTACACCTAAATCACGCGGTTCCACGTGCCCAGACAGGTGGCCATCGGTAGTCCTTTCAGTCTCAATGGACTACGATGTATTAAGTCGTTTTCCTGAGCACCAGGCCCTTAGAACGCTTCTAACTACGTGCACAGGCCTAAAGCCTGTAATATGGCCTTTTACAGCCTAATAAAGAGCCTACACGTAAATCACGTGGTTCCACGTGCCCAGACAGGTGGCCATCGGTCTAGTCCTTTCAGTCTCAATGGACTACGATGTATTAAGTCGTTTTCCTGAGCACCAGGCCCTTAGAACGCTTCTAACTACGTGCACAGGCCTTCTAAGCCTGTAATATGGCCTTTTACAGCCTAATAAAGAGCCTACACGTAAATCACGTGGTTCCACGTGCCCAGACAGGTGGCCATCGGTCTAGTCCTTTCAGTCTCAATGGACTACGATGTATTAAGTCGTTTTCCTGAGCACCAGGCCCTTAGAACGCTTCTAACTACGTGCACAGGCCTTCTAAGCCTGTAATATGGCCTTTTACAGCCTAATAAAGAGCCTACACGTAAATCACGCGGTTCCACGTGCCAGACAGGTGGCCATCGGTCTAGTCCTTTCAGTCTCAATGGACTACGATGTATTAAGTCGTTTTCCTGAGCACCAGGCCTTAGAACGCTTCTAACTACGTGCACAGGCCTTCTAAGGCTTGAAGGCCTGTGCACGTAGTTAGAAGCGTTCTAAGGGCTGGCGCTCAGGAAAACGACTTAATACATCGTAGTCCATTGAACTGAAAGGACTAGACCGATGGCCACCTGTCTGGCACGTGGAACCACGTGATTTACTGTAGGCTCTTTATTAGGCTGTAAAAGCCATATTACAGGCTTAAGGCCTGTGCACGTAGTTAGAAGCGTTCGGGGGGTGCTCAGGAAAACGACTTAATACATCGTAGTCCATTGAGACTGAAAGGACTAGACCGATGGCACCTGTCTGGGCACGTGGAACCGCGTGATTTAGTGTAGGCTCTTATTAGGCTGTAAAAGGCCATATTACAGGCTATATGGCCTGTGTACGTAGTTAGAGCGTTCTAAGGGCTGGTGCTCAGGGAAAACGACTTAATACATCGTAGTCCATTGAGACTGAAAGGACTAGACCGATGGCCACCTGTCTGGGCACGTGGAACCGCGTGATTTAGGTGTAGGCTCTCTATTAGGCTGTAAAAGGCCATATTACAGGCTTAGAAGGCCTGTGCACGTAGTTAGAAGCGTTCTAAGGGTGGTGCTCAGGAAAACGACTTAATACATCGTAGTCCATTGAGACTGAAAGGACTAGACCGATGGCCACTGTCTGGGCACGTGGAACCACGTGATTTACGTGTAGGCTCTTTATTAGGCTGTAAAAGGCCATATACAGGCTTAGATGGGCCTGTGCACGTAGTTAAGGCGTTCTAAGGCCTGGTGCTCAGGAAAAACGACTTAATACATCGTAGTCCATTGAGACTGAAAGGACTAGACCGATGGCCACCTGTCTGGGCACGTGAACCGCGTGATTTAGTGTAGCTCCTTATTAGGCTGTAAAAAGGCCATATTACAGGCTTAGAAGGCCTGTGTACGTAGTTAGAAGCGTTCTAAGGGGTGGCGCTCAGGAAAACGACTTAATACATCGTAGTCCATTGAGACTGAAAGGACTAGACCGATGGTCACCTGTCTGTCACGTGGAACCACGTGATTTACGTGTAGGCTCTTTATTAGGCTGTAAAAGGCCATATTACAGGCTTAGAAGGCCTGTGCACGTAGTTAGAAGCGTTCTAAGGGCCTGGTGCTCAGAAAACGACTTAATACATCGTAGTCCATTGAGACTGAAAGGACTAGACCGATGGCCACCTGTCTGGGCACGTGGAACCGCGTGATTTAGTGTAGGCTCTTTATTAGGCTGTAAAAGGCCATATTACAGGCTTAGAAGGCCTGTGCACGTAGTTAGAAGCGTTCTAAGGGCCTGGTGCTCAGGAAAACGACTTAATACATCGTAGTCCATTGAGACTGAAAGGACTAGACCGATGGCCACCTGTCTGGGCACGTGGAACCACGTGATTTAGTGTAGGCTCTTTATTAGGCTGTAAAAGGCCATATTACAGGCTTAGGCCTGTGCACGTAGTTAGAAGCGTTCTAAGGGCCTGGTGCTCAGGAAAACGACTTAATACATCGTAGTCCATTGAGACTGAAAGGACTAGACCGATGGCCACCTGTCTGGGCACGTGGAACCGCGTGATTTAGTGTAGGCTCTTTATTAGGCTGTAAAAGGCCATATTACAGGCTTAGAAGGCCTGTGCACGTAGTTAGAAGCGTTCTAAGGGCCTGGTGCTCAGGAAAACGACTTAATACATCGTAGTCCATTGAGACTGAAAGGACTAGACCGATGGCCACCTGTCTGGGCACGTGGAACCACGTGATTTACGTGTAGGCTCTTTATTAGGCTGTAAAAGGCCATATTACAGGCTTAGAAGGCCTGTGCACGTAGTTAGAAGCGTTCTAAGGGCCTGGCTCAGGAAAACGACTTAATACATCGTAGTCCATTGAGACTGAAAGGACTAGACCGATGGCCACCTGTCTGGGCACGTGGAACCACGTGATTTACGTGTAGGCTCTTTATTAGGCTGTAAAAGGCCATATTACAGGCTTAGAAGGCCTGTGCACGTAGTTAGAAGCGTTCTAAGGGCCTGGTGCTCAGGAAAACGACTTAATACATCGTAGTCCATTGAGACTGAAAGGACTAGACCGATGGCCACCTGTCTGGGCACGTGGAACCACGTGATTTACGTGTAGGCTCTTTATTAGGCTGTAAAAGGCCATATTACAGGCTTAGAAGGCCTGTGCACGTAGTTAGAAGCGTTCTAAGGGCCTGGCGCTCAGGAAAACGACTTAATACATCGTAGTCCATTGAGACTGAAAGGACTAGACCGATGGCCACCTGTCTGGGCACGTGGAACCACGTGATTTAGTGTAGGCTCTTTATTAGGCTGTAAAAGGCCATATTACAGGCTTAGAAGGCCTGTGCACGTAGTTAGAAGCGTTCTAAGGGCCTGGTGCTCAGGAAAACGACTTAATACATCGTAGTCCATTGAGACTGAAAGGACTAGACCGATGGCCACCTGTCTGGGCACGTGGAACCACGTGATTTACGTGTAGGCTCTTTATTAGGCTGTAAAAGGCCATATTACAGGCTTAGAAGGCCTGTGCACGTAGTTAGAAGCGTTCTAAGGGCCTGGCGCTCAGGAAAACGACTTAATACATCGTAGTCCATTGAGACTGAAAGGACTAGACCGATGGCCACCTGTCTGGGCACGTGGAACCACGTGATTTACGTGTAGGCTCTTTATTAGGCTGTAAAAGGCCATATTACAGGCTTAGAAGGCCTGTGCACGTAGTTAGAAGCGTTCTAAGGGCCTGGCTCAGGAAAACGACTTAATACATCGTAGTCCATTGAGACTGAAAGGACTAGACCGATGGCCACCTGTCTGGGCACGTGGAACGTGATTTAGTGTAGGCTCTTTATTAGGCTGTAAAAGGCCATATTACAGGCTTAGAAGGCCTGTGCACGTAGTTAGAAGCGTTCTAAGGGCCTGGCGCTCAGGAAAACGACTTAATACATCGTAGTCCATTGAGACTGAAAGGACTAGACCGATGGCCACCTGTCTGGGCACGTGGAACCGTGATTTACGTGTAGGCTCTTTATTAGGCTGTAAAAGGCCATATTACAGGCTTAGAAGGCCTGTGCACGTAGTTAGAAGCGTTCTAAGGGCCTGGCGCTCAGGAAAACGACTTAATACATCGTAGTCCATTGAGACTGAAAGGACTAGACCGATGGCCACCTGTCTGGGCACGTGGAACCACGTGATTTACGTGTAGGCTCTTTATTAGGCTGTAAAAGGCCATATTACAGGCTTAGAAGGCCTGTGCACGTAGTTAGAAGCGTTCTAAGGGCCTGGTGCTCAGGAAAACGACTTAATACATCGTAGTCCATTGAGACTGAAAGGACTAGACCGATGGCCACCTGTCTGGGCACGTGGAACCGCGTGATTTAGTGTAGGCTCTTTATTAGGCTGTAAAAGGCCATATTACAGGCTTAGAAGGCCTGTGCACGTAGTTAGAAGCGTTCTAAGGGCCTGGTGCTCAGGAAAACGACTTAATACATCGTAGTCCATTGAGACTGAAAGGACTAGACCGATGGCCACCTGTCTGGGCACGTGGAACCACGTGATTTACGTGTAGGCTCTTTATTAGGCTGTAAAAGGCCATATTACAGGCTTAGAAGGCCTGTGCACGTAGTTAGAAGCGTTCTAAGGGCCTGGTGCTCAGGAAAACGACTTAATACATCGTAGTCCATTGAGACTGAAAGGACTAGACCGATGGCCACCTGTCTGGGCACGTGGAACCACGTGATTTACGTGTAGGCTCTTTATTAGGCTGTAAAAGGCCATATTACAGGCTTAGAAGGCCTGTGCACGTAGTTAGAAGCGTTCTAAGGGCCTGGTGCTCAGGAAAACGACTTAATACATCGTAGTCCATTGAGACTGAAAGGACTAGACCGATGGCCACCTGTCTGGGCACGTGGAACCGCGTGATTTAGTGTAGGCTCTTTATTAGGCTGTAAAAGGCCATATTACAGGCTTAGAAGGCCTGTGCACGTAGTTAGAAGCGTTCTAAGGGCCTGGTGCTCAGGAAAACGACTTAATACATCGTAGTCCATTGAGACTGAAAGGACTAGACCATGGCCACCTGTCTGGGCACGTGGAACCACGTGATTTACGTGTAGGCTCTTTATTAGGCTGTAAAAGGCCATATTACAGGCTTAGAAGGCCTGTCACGTAGTTAGAAGCGTTCTAAGGGCCTGGTGCTCAGGAAAACGACTTAATACATCGTAGTCCATTGAGACTGAAAGGACTAGACCGATGGCCACCTGTCTGGGCACGTGGAACCGCGTGATTTAGTGTAGGCTCTTTATTAGGCTGTAAAAGGCCATATTACAGGCTTAGAAGGCCTGTGCACGTAGTTAGAAGCGTTCTAAGGGCCTGGTGCTCAGGAAAACGACTTAATACATCGTAGTCCATTGAGACTGAAAGGACTAGACCGATGGCCACCTGTCTGGGCACGTGGAACCACGTGATTTACGTGTAGGCTCTTTATTAGGCTGTAAAAGGCCATATTACAGGCTTAGAAGGCCTGTGCACGTAGTTAGAAGCGTTCTAAGGGCCTGGTGCTCAGGAAAACGACTTAATACATCGTAGTCCATTGAGACTGAAAGGACTAGACCGATGGCCACCTGTCTGGGCACGTGGAACCGCGTGATTTAGGTGTAGGCTCTTTATTAGGCTGTAAAAGGCCATATTACAGGCTTAGAAGGCCTGTGCACGTAGTTAGAAGCGTTCTAAGGGCCTGGTGCTCAGGAAAACGACTTAATACATCGTAGTCCATTGAGACTGAAAGGACTAGAGCCGATGGCCACCTGTCTGGGCACGTGGAACCACGTGATTTACGTGTAGGCTCTTTATTAGGCTGTAAAAGGCCATATTACAGGCTTAGAAGGCCTGTGCACGTAGTTAGAAGCGTTCTAAGGGCCTGGTGCTCAGGAAAACGACTTAATACATCGTAGTCCATTGAGACTGAAAGGACTAGACCGATGGCCACCTGTCTGGGCACGTGGAACCACGTGATTTACGTGTAGGCTCTTTATTAGGCTGTAAAAGGCCATATTACAGGCTTAGAAGGCCTGTGCACGTAGTTAGAAGCGTTCTAAGGGCCTGGTGCTCAGGAAAACGACTTAATACATCGTAGTCCATTGAGACTGAAAGGACTAGACCGATGGCCACCTGTCTGGGCACGTGGAACCGCGTGATTTACGTGTAGGCTCTTTATTAGGCTGTAAAAGGCCATATTACAGGCTTAGAAGGCCTGTGCACGTAGTTAGAAGCGTTCTAAGGGCCTGGTGCTCAGGAAAACGACTTAATACATCGTAGTCCATTGAGACTGAAAGGACTAGACCGATGGCCACCTGTCTGGGCACGTGGAACCGTGATTTAGTGTAGGCTCTTTATTAGGCTGTAAAAGGCCATATTACAGGCTTAGAAGGCCTGTGCACGTAGTTAGAAGCGTTCTAAGGGCCTGGTGCTCAGGAAAACGACTTAATACATCGTAGTCCATTGAGACTGAAAGGACTAGACCGATGGCCACCTGTCTGGGCACGTGGAACCACGTGATTTAGGTGTAGGCTCTTTATTAGGCTGTAAAAGGCCATATTACAGGCTTAGAAGGCCTGTGCACGTAGTTAGAAGCGTTCTAAGGGGGTGCTCAGGAAAACGACTTAATACATCGTAGTCCATTGAGACTGAAAGGACTAGACCGATGGCCACCTGTCTGGCACGTGGAACCACGTGATTTACGTGTAGGCTCTTTATTAGGCTGTAAAAGGCCATATTACAGGCTTAGAAGGCCTGTGCACGTAGTTAGAAGCGTTCTAAGGGCCTGGTGCTCAGGAAAACGACTTAATACATCGTAGTCCATTGAGACTGAAAGGACTAGACCGATGGCCACCTGTCTGGGCACGTGGAACCGCGTGATTTACGTGTAGGCTCTTTATAGGCTGTAAAAGGCCATATTACAGGCTTAGAAGGCCTGTGCACGTAGTTAGAAGCGTTCTAAGGGCCTGGCGCTCAGAAAACGACTTAATACATCGTAGTCCATTGAGACTGAAAACTAGACCGATGGCCACCTGTCTGGGCACGTGGAACCACGTGATTTACGTGTAGGCTCTATTAGGCTGTAAAAGGCCATATTACAGGCTTAGAAGGCCTGTGCACGTAGTTAGAAGCGTTCTAAGGGCTGGTGCTCAGGAAAACGACTTAATACATCGTAGTCCATTGAGACTGAAAGGACTAGACCGATGGCCACCTGTCTGGGCACGTGGAACCACGTGATTTAGGTGTAGGCTCTTTATTAGGCTGTAAAAGGCCATATTACAGGCTTAGAAGGCCTGTCACGTAGTTAGAAGCGTTCTAAGGGCCTGGCGCTCAGGAAAACGACTTAATACATCGTAGTCCATTGAGACTGAAAGGACTAGACCGATGGCCACCTGTCTGGGCACGTGGAACCACGTGATTTACGTGTAGGCTCTTTATAGGCTGTAAAAGGCCATATTACAGGGCTTATGGCCTGTGCACGTAGTTAGAAGCGTTCTAAGGGCCTGGTGCTCAGGAAAACGACTTAATACATCGTAGTCCATTGAGACTGAAAGGACTAGACCGATGGCCACCTGTCTGGGCACGTGGAACCGCGTGATTTAGGTGTAGGCTCTTTATTAGGCTGTGAAAGGCCATATTACAGGCTTAAAGGCCTGTGCACGTAGTTAGAAGCGTTCTAAGGGCCTGGTGCTCAGGAAAACGACTTAATACATCGTAGTCCATTGAGACTGAAAGGACTAGACCGA
>JASGCC010003799.1:0-22407 GCA_030067915.1 Hydractinia echinata | reverse complement strand
CGGCAACCGAAAACCGCGATTTCCCGTAAATCCCATATAGTCGAATGTATACAAAGAAATAAGGGAGTAAACTCATTTCCCGAATTTTTAAAATTATTTTTTCACCACTAAACCCATGAGACTTGTATTTTCAAAAATATTTTCATTTTTGATGAGACGCGAATGAAAGCAGTTTAATCGCGCAACGAAAACCCGCGATTTCCCGTAAATCCCGTATAGTCGAATGTATACAAAGAAAGTAGCAGGGAGTAAACTCATTTCCCGAACGATTTTTAAAATTATTTTTTCACCACTAAAACCCATGAGACTTGTAGTTTTAAAAAATATTTTCATTTTTGATGAGACGCCGAATGAAAGCAGTTTAATCGCCGGCAACCGAAAACCGCGATTTCCCGTAAATCCCGTATAGTCGAATGTATACAAGAAAGTAAGCAGGGAGTAAACTCATTTCCCGAACGATTTTTAAAATTATTTTTTCACCACTAAAACCCATGAGACTTGTAGTTTTAAAAATATTTTCATTTTTGATGAGACGCCGAATGAAAGCAGTTTAATCGCCGGCAACCGAAAACCCGCGATTTCCCGTAAATCCCGTATAGTCGAATGTATACAAAGAAAGTAAGCAGGAGTAAACTCATTTCCCGAACGATTTTTAAAATTATTTTTTCACCACTAAAACCCATGAGACTTGTAGTTTTCAAAAATATTTTCATTTTTGATGAGACGCCGAATGAAAGCAGTTTAATCGCCGGCAACCGAAAACCCGCGATTTCCCGTAAATCCCGTATAGTCGAATGTATACAAAGAAAGTAAGCAGGGAGTAAACTCATTTCCCGAACGATTTTTAAAATTATTTTTTCACCACTAAAACCCATGAGACTTGTAGTTTTCAAAAATATTTTCATTTTGATGAGACGCCGAATGAAAGCAGTTTAATCGCCGGCAACCGAAAACCCGCGATTTCCCGTAAATCCCGATCCCGTATAGTCGAATGTATACAAAGAAAGTAAGCAGGGAGTAAACTCATTTCCCGAACGATTTTTAAAATTATTTTTTCACCACTAAAACCCATGAGACTTGTAGTTTTCAAAAATATTTTCATTTTTGATGAGACGCCGAATGAAAGCAGTTTAATCGCCGGCAACCGAAAACCCGCGATTTCCCGTAAATCCCGTATAGTCGAATGTATACAAAGAAAGTAAGCAGGGAGTAAACTCATTTCCCGAACGATTTTTAAAATTATTTTTTCACCACTAAAACCCATGAGACTTGTAGTTTTCAAAAATATTTTCATTTTTGATGAGACGCCGAATGAAAGCAGTTTAATCGCCGGCAACCGAAAACCCGCGATTTCCCGTAAATCCCGTATAGTCGAATGTATACAAAGAAAGTAAGCAGGGAGTAAACTCATTTCCCGAACGATTTTTAAAATTATTTTTTCACCACTAAAACCCATGAGACTTGTAGTTTTAAAAATATTTTTTTTGATGAGACGCCGAATGAAAGCAGTTTAATCGCCGGCAACCGAAAACCCGCGATTTCCCGTAAATCCCGTATAGTCGAATGTATACAAAGAAAGTAAGCAGGGAGTAAACTCATTTCCCGAACGATTTTTAAAATTATTTTTTCACCACTAAAACCCATGAGACTTGTAGTTTTCAAAAATATTTTCATTTTTGATGAGACGCCGAATGAAAGCAGTTTAATCGCCGGCAACCGAAAACCCGCGATTTCCCGTAAATCCCGTATAGTCGAATGTATACAAAGAAAGTAAGCAGGAGTAAACTCATTTCCCGAACGATTTTTAAAATTATTTTTTCACCACTAAAACCCATGAGACTTGTAGTTTTCAAAAATATTTTCATTTTTGATGAGACGCCGAATGAAAGCAGTTTAATCGCCGGCAACCGAAAACCCGCGATTTCCCGTAAATCCCGTATAGTCGAATGTATACAAAGAAAGTAAGCAGGGAGTAAACTCATTTCCCGAACGATTTTTAAAATTATTTTTTCACCACTAAAACCCATGAGACTTGTAGTTTTCAAAAATATTTTCATTTTTGATGAGACGCCGAATGAAAGCAGTTTAATCGCCGGCAACCGAAAACCCGCGATTTCCCGTAAATCCCGTATAGTCGAATGTATACAAAGAAAGTAAGCAGGAGTAAACTCATTTCCCGAACGATTTTTAAAATTATTTTTTCACCACTAAAACCCATGAGACTTGTAGTTTTCAAAAATATTTTCATTTTTGATGAGACGCCGAATGAAAGCAGTTTAATCGCCGGCAACCGAAAACCCGCGATTTCCCGTAAATCCCGTATAGTCGAATGTATACAAAGAAAGTAAGCAGGGAGTAAACTCATTTCCCGAACGATTTTTAAAATTATTTTTTCACCACTAAAACCCATGAGACTTGTAGTTTTCAAAAATATTTTCATTTTTGATGAGACGCCGAATGAAAGCAGTTTAATCGCCGGCAACCGAAAACCCGCGATTTCCCGTAAATCCCGTATAGTCGAATGTATACAAAGAAAGTAAGCAGGGAGTAAACTCATTTCCCGAACGATTTTTAAAATTATTTTTTCACCACTAAAACCCATGAGACTTGTAGTTTTCAAAAATATTTTCATTTTTGATGAGACGCCGAATGAAAGCAGTTTAATCGCCGGCAACCGAAAACCCGCGATTTCCCGTAAATCCCGTATAGTCGAATGTATACAAAGAAAGTAAGCAGGGAGTAAACTCATTTCCCGAACGATTTTTAAAATTATTTTTTCACCACTAAAACCCATGAGACTTGTAGTTTTCAAAAATATTTTCATTTTTGATGAGACGCCGAATGAAAGCAGTTTAATCGCCGGCAACCGAAAACCCGCGATTTCCCGTAAATCCCGTATAGTCGAATGTATACAAAGAAAGTAAGCAGGGAGTAAACTCATTTCCCGAACGATTTTTAAAATTATTTTTTCACCACTAAAACCCATGAGACTTGTAGTTTTCAAAAATATTTTCATTTTTGATGAGACGCCGAATGAAAGCAGTTTAATCGCCGGCAACCGAAAACCCGCGATTTCCCGTAAATCCCGTATAGTCGAATGTATACAAAGAAAGTAAGCAGGGAGTAAACTCATTTCCCGAACGATTTTTAAAATTATTTTTTCACCACTAAAACCCATGAGACTTGTAGTTTTCAAAAATATTTTCATTTTTGATGAGACGCCGAATGAAAGCAGTTTAATCGCCGGCAACCGAAAACCCGCGATTTCCCGTAAATCCCGTATAGTCGAATGTATACAAAGAAAGTAAGCAGGGAGTAAACTCATTTCCCGAACGATTTTTAAAATTATTTTTTCACCACTAAAACCCATGAGACTTGTAGTTTTCAAAAATATTTTCATTTTTGATGAGACGCCGAATGAAAGCAGTTTAATCGCCGGCAACCGAAAACCCGCGATTTCCCGTAAATCCCGTATAGTCGAATGTATACAAAGAAAGTAAGCAGGGAGTAAACTCATTTCCCGAACGATTTTTAAAATTATTTTTTCACCACTAAAACCCATGAGACTTGTAGTTTTCAAAAATATTTTCATTTTTGATGAGACGCCGAATGAAAGCAGTTTAATCGCCGGCAACCGAAAACCCGCGATTTCCCGTAAATCCCGTATAGTCGAATGTATACAAAGAAAGTAAGCAGGGAGTAAACTCATTTCCCGAACGATTTTTAAAATTATTTTTTCACCACTAAAACCCATGAGACTTGTAGTTTTCAAAAATATTTTCATTTTTGATGAGACGCCGAATGAAAGCAGTTTAATCGCCGGCAACCGAAAACCCGCGATTTCCCGTAAATCCCGTATAGTCGAATGTATACAAAGAAAGTAAGCAGGGAGTAAACTCATTTCCCGAACGATTTTTAAAATTATTTTTTCACCACTAAAACCCATGAGACTTGTAGTTTTCAAAAATATTTTCATTTTTGATGAGACGCCGAATGAAAGCAGTTTAATCGCCGGCAACCGAAAACCCGCGATTTCCCGTAAATCCCGTATAGTCGAATGTATACAAAGAAAGTAAGCAGGGAGTAAACTCATTTCCCGAACGATTTTTAAAATTATTTTTTCACCACTAAAACCCATGAGACTTGTAGTTTTCAAAAATATTTTCATTTTTGATGAGACGCCGAATGAAAGCAGTTTAATCGCCGGCAACCGAAAACCCGCGATTTCCCGTAAATCCCGTATAGTCGAATGTATACAAAGAAAGTAAGCAGGGAGTAAACTCATTTCCCGAACGATTTTTAAAATTATTTTTTCACCACTAAAACCCATGAGACTTGTAGTTTTCAAAAATATTTTCATTTTTGATGAGACGCCGAATGAAAGCAGTTTAATCGCCGGCAACCGAAAACCCGCGATTTCCCGTAAATCCCGTATAGTCGAATGTATACAAAGAAAGTAAGCAGGGAGTAAACTCATTTCCCGAACGATTTTTAAAATTATTTTTTCACCACTAAAACCCATGAGACTTGTAGTTTTCAAAAATATTTTCATTTTTGATGAGACGCCGAATGAAAGCAGTTTAATCGCCGGCAACCGAAAACCCGCGATTTCCCGTAAATCCCGTATAGTCGAATGTATACAAAGAAAGTAAGCAGGGAGTAAACTCATTTCCCGAACGATTTTTAAAATTATTTTTTCACCACTAAAACCCATGAGACTTGTAGTTTTCAAAAATATTTTCATTTTTGATGAGACGCCGAATGAAAGCAGTTTAATCGCCGGCAACCGAAAACCCGCGATTTCCCGTAAATCCCGTATAGTCGAATGTATACAAAGAAAGTAAGCAGGGAGTAAACTCATTTCCCGAACGATTTTTAAAATTATTTTTTCACCACTAAAACCCATGAGACTTGTAGTTTTCAAAAATATTTTCATTTTTGATGAGACGCCGAATGAAAGCAGTTTAATCGCCGGCAACCGAAAACCCGCGATTTCCCGTAAATCCCGTATAGTCGAATGTATACAAAGAAAGTAAGCAGGGAGTAAACTCATTTCCCGAACGATTTTTAAAATTATTTTTTCACCACTAAAACCCATGAGACTTGTAGTTTTCAAAAATATTTTCATTTTTGATGAGACGCCGAATGAAAGCAGTTTAATCGCCGGCAACCGAAAACCCGCGATTTCCCGTAAATCCCGTATAGTCGAATGTATACAAAGAAAGTAAGCAGGGAGTAAACTCATTTCCCGAACGATTTTTAAAATTATTTTTTCACCACTAAAACCCATGAGACTTGTAGTTTTCAAAAATATTTTCATTTTTGATGAGACGCCGAATGAAAGCAGTTTAATCGCCGGCAACCGAAAACCCGCGATTTCCCGTAAATCCCGTATAGTCGAATGTATACAAAGAAAGTAAGCAGGGAGTAAACTCATTTCCCGAACGATTTTTAAAATTATTTTTTCACCACTAAAACCCATGAGACTTGTAGTTTTCAAAAATATTTTCATTTTTGATGAGACGCCGAATGAAAGCAGTTTAATCGCCGGCAACCGAAAACCCGCGATTTCCCGTAAATCCCGTATAGTCGAATGTATACAAAGAAAGTAAGCAGGGAGTAAACTCATTTCCCGAACGATTTTTAAAATTATTTTTTCACCACTAAAACCCATGAGACTTGTAGTTTTCAAAAATATTTTCATTTTTGATGAGACGCCGAATGAAAGCAGTTTAATCGCCGGCAACCGAAAACCCGCGATTTCCCGTAAATCCCGTATAGTCGAATGTATACAAAGAAAGTAAGCAGGGAGTAAACTCATTTCCCGAACGATTTTTAAAATTATTTTTTCACCACTAAAACCCATGAGACTTGTAGTTTTCAAAAATATTTTCATTTTTGATGAGACGCCGAATGAAAGCAGTTTAATCGCCGGCAACCGAAAACCCGCGATTTCCCGTAAATCCCGTATAGTCGAATGTATACAAAGAAAGTAAGCAGGGAGTAAACTCATTTCCCGAACGATTTTTAAAATTATTTTTTCACCACTAAAACCCATGAGACTTGTAGTTTTCAAAAATATTTTCATTTTTGATGAGACGCCGAATGAAAGCAGTTTAATCGCCGGCAACCGAAAACCCGCGATTTCCCGTAAATCCCGTATAGTCGAATGTATACAAAGAAAGTAAGCAGGGAGTAAACTCATTTCCCGAACGATTTTTAAAATTATTTTTTCACCACTAAAACCCATGAGACTTGTAGTTTTCAAAAATATTTTCATTTTTGATGAGACGCCGAATGAAAGCAGTTTAATCGCCGGCAACCGAAAACCCGCGATTTCCCGTAAATCCCGTATAGTCGAATGTATACAAAGAAAGTAAGCAGGGAGTAAACTCATTTCCCGAACGATTTTTAAAATTATTTTTTCACCACTAAAACCCATGAGACTTGTAGTTTTCAAAAATATTTTCATTTTTGATGAGACGCCGAATGAAAGCAGTTTAATCGCCGGCAACCGAAAACCCGCGATTTCCCGTAAATCCCGTATAGTCGAATGTATACAAAGAAAGTAAGCAGGGAGTAAACTCATTTCCCGAACGATTTTTAAAATTATTTTTTCACCACTAAAACCCATGAGACTTGTAGTTTTCAAAAATATTTTCATTTTTGATGAGACGCCGAATGAAAGCAGTTTAATCGCCGGCAACCGAAAACCCGCGATTTCCCGTAAATCCCGTATAGTCGAATGTATACAAAGAAAGTAAGCAGGGAGTAAACTCATTTCCCGAACGATTTTTAAAATTATTTTTTCACCACTAAAACCCATGAGACTTGTAGTTTTCAAAAATATTTTCATTTTTGATGAGACGCCGAATGAAAGCAGTTTAATCGCCGGCAACCGAAAACCCGCGATTTCCCGTAAATCCCGTATAGTCGAATGTATACAAAGAAAGTAAGCAGGGAGTAAACTCATTTCCCGAACGATTTTTAAAATTATTTTTTCACCACTAAAACCCATGAGACTTGTAGTTTTCAAAAATATTTTCATTTTTGATGAGACGCCGAATGAAAGCAGTTTAATCGCCGGCAACCGAAAACCCGCGATTTCCCGTAAATCCCGTATAGTCGAATGTATACAAAGAAAGTAAGCAGGGAGTAAACTCATTTCCCGAACGATTTTTAAAATTATTTTTTCACCACTAAAACCCATGAGACTTGTAGTTTTCAAAAATATTTTCATTTTTGATGAG
The DNA here is from genome assembly GCA_030067915.1 of Hydractinia echinata. Taxonomy (NCBI): domain Eukaryota; kingdom Metazoa; phylum Cnidaria; class Hydrozoa; order Anthoathecata; family Hydractiniidae; genus Hydractinia; species Hydractinia echinata. Next base: position 15,157 of record JASGCC010003799.1, on the reverse strand, counting down.
ACGCCGAATGAAAGCAGTTTAATCGCCGGCAACCGAAAACCCGCGATTTCCCGTAAATCCCGTATAGTCGAATGTATACAAAGAAAGTAAGCAGGGAGTAAACTCATTTCCCGAACGATTTTTAAAATTATTTTTTCACCACTAAAACCCATGAGACTTGTAGTTTTCAAAAATATTTTCATTTTTGATGAGACGCCGAATGAAAGCAGTTTAATCGCCGGCAACCGAAAACCCGCGATTTCCCGTAAATCCCGTATAGTCGAATGTATACAAAGAAAGTAAGCAGGGAGTAAACTCATTTCCCGAACGATTTTTAAAATTATTTTTTCACCACTAAAACCCATGAGACTTGTAGTTTTCAAAAATATTTTCATTTTTGATGAGACGCCGAATGAAAGCAGTTTAATCGCCGGCAACCGAAAACCCGCGATTTCCCGTAAATCCCGTATAGTCGAATGTATACAAAGAAAGTAAGCAGGGAGTAAACTCATTTCCCGAACGATTTTTAAAATTATTTTTTCACCACTAAAACCCATGAGACTTGTAGTTTTCAAAAATATTTTCATTTTTGATGAGACGCCGAATGAAAGCAGTTTAATCGCCGGCAACCGAAAACCCGCGATTTCCCGTAAATCCCGTATAGTCGAATGTATACAAAGAAAGTAAGCAGGGAGTAAACTCATTTCCCGAACGATTTTTAAAATTATTTTTTCACCACTAAAACCCATGAGACTTGTAGTTTTCAAAAATATTTTCATTTTTGATGAGACGCCGAATGAAAGCAGTTTAATCGCCGGCAACCGAAAACCCGCGATTTCCCGTAAATCCCGTATAGTCGAATGTATACAAAGAAAGTAAGCAGGGAGTAAACTCATTTCCCGAACGATTTTTAAAATTATTTTTTCACCACTAAAACCCATGAGACTTGTAGTTTTCAAAAATATTTTCATTTTTGATGAGACGCCGAATGAAAGCAGTTTAATCGCCGGCAACCGAAAACCCGCGATTTCCCGTAAATCCCGTATAGTCGAATGTATACAAAGAAAGTAAGCAGGGAGTAAACTCATTTCCCGAACGATTTTTAAAATTATTTTTTCACCACTAAAACCCATGAGACTTGTAGTTTTCAAAAATATTTTCATTTTTGATGAGACGCCGAATGAAAGCAGTTTAATCGCCGGCAACCGAAAACCCGCGATTTCCCGTAAATCCCGTATAGTCGAATGTATACAAAGAAAGTAAGCAGGGAGTAAACTCATTTCCCGAACGATTTTTAAAATTATTTTTTCACCACTAAAACCCATGAGACTTGTAGTTTTCAAAAATATTTTCATTTTTGATGAGACGCCGAATGAAAGCAGTTTAATCGCCGGCAACCGAAAACCCGCGATTTCCCGTAAATCCCGTATAGTCGAATGTATACAAAGAAAGTAAGCAGGGAGTAAACTCATTTCCCGAACGATTTTTAAAATTATTTTTTCACCACTAAAACCCATGAGACTTGTAGTTTTCAAAAATATTTTCATTTTTGATGAGACGCCGAATGAAAGCAGTTTAATCGCCGGCAACCGAAAACCCGCGATTTCCCGTAAATCCCGTATAGTCGAATGTATACAAAGAAAGTAAGCAGGGAGTAAACTCATTTCCCGAACGATTTTTAAAATTATTTTTTCACCACTAAAACCCATGAGACTTGTAGTTTTCAAAAATATTTTCATTTTTGATGAGACGCCGAATGAAAGCAGTTTAATCGCCGGCAACCGAAAACCCGCGATTTCCCGTAAATCCCGTATAGTCGAATGTATACAAAGAAAGTAAGCAGGGAGTAAACTCATTTCCCGAACGATTTTTAAAATTATTTTTTCACCACTAAAACCCATGAGACTTGTAGTTTTAAAAATATTTTCATTTTTGATGAGACGCCGAATGAAAGCAGTTTAATCGCCGGCAACCGAAAACCCGCGATTTCCCGTAAATCCCGTATAGTCGAATGTATACAAAGAAAGTAAGCAGGGAGTAAACTCATTTCCCGAACGATTTTTAAAATTATTTTTTCACCACTAAAACCCATGAGACTTGTAGTTTTCAAAAATATTTTCATTTTTGATGAGACGCCGAATGAAAGCAGTTTAATCGCCGGCAACCGAAAACCCGCGATTTCCCGTAAATCCCGTATAGTCGAATGTATACAAAGAAAGTAAGCAGGGAGTAAACTCATTTCCCGAACGATTTTTAAAATTATTTTTTCACCACTAAAACCCATGAGACTTGTAGTTTTCAAAAATATTTTCATTTTTGATGAGACGCCGAATGAAAGCAGTTTAATCGCCGGCAACCGAAAACCCGCGATTTCCCGTAAATCCCGTATAGTCGAATGTATACAAAGAAAGTAAGCAGGAGTAAACTCATTTCCCGAACGATTTTTAAAATTATTTTTTCACCACTAAAACCCATGAGACTTGTAGTTTTCAAAAATATTTTCATTTTTGATGAGACGCCGAATGAAAGCAGTTTAATCGCCGGCAACCGAAAACCCGCGATTTCCCGTAAATCCCGTATAGTCGAATGTATACAAAGAAAGTAAGCAGGGAGTAAACTCATTTCCCGAACGATTTTTAAAATTATTTTTTCACCACTAAAACCCATGAGACTTGTAGTTTTCAAAAATATTTTCATTTTTGATGAGACGCCGAATGAAAGCAGTTTAATCGCCGGCAACCGAAAACCCGCGATTTCCCGTAAATCCCGTATAGTCGAATGTATACAAAGAAAGTAAGCAGGGAGTAAACTCATTTCCCGAACGATTTTTAAAATTATTTTTTCACCACTAAAACCCATGAGACTTGTAGTTTTCAAAAATATTTTCATTTTTGATGAGACGCCGAATGAAAGCAGTTTAATCGCCGGCAACCGAAAACCCGCGATTTCCCGTAAATCCCGTATAGTCGAATGTATACAAAGAAAGTAAGCAGGGAGTAAACTCATTTCCCGAACGATTTTTAAAATTATTTTTTCACCACTAAAACCCATGAGACTTGTAGTTTTCAAAAATATTTTCATTTTTGATGAGACGCCGAATGAAAGCAGTTTAATCGCCGGCAACCGAAAACCCGCGATTTCCCGTAAATCCCGTATAGTCGAATGTATACAAAGAAAGTAAGCAGGGAGTAAACTCATTTCCCGAACGATTTTTAAAATTATTTTTTCACCACTAAAACCCATGAGACTTGTAGTTTTAAAAATATTTTCATTTTTGATGAGACGCCGAATGAAAGCAGTTTAATCGCCGGCAACCGAAAACCCGCGATTTCCCGTAAATCCCGTATAGTCGAATGTATACAAAGAAAGTAAGCAGGGAGTAAACTCATTTCCCGAACGATTTTTAAAATTATTTTTTCACCACTAAAACCCATGAGACTTGTAGTTTTCAAAAATATTTTCATTTTTGATGAGACGCCGAATGAAAGCAGTTTAATCGCCGGCAACCGAAAACCCGCGATTTCCCGTAAATCCCGTATAGTCGAATGTATACAAAGAAAGTAAGCAGGGAGTAAACTCATTTCCCGAACGATTTTTAAAATTATTTTTTCACCACTAAAACCCATGAGACTTGTAGTTTTCAAAAATATTTTCATTTTTGATGAGACGCCGAATGAAAGCAGTTTAATCGCCGGCAACCGAAAACCCGCGATTTCCCGTAAATCCCGTATAGTCGAATGTATACAAAGAAAGTAAGCAGGGAGTAAACTCATTTCCCGAACGATTTTTAAAATTATTTTTTCACCACTAAAACCCATGAGACTTGTAGTTTTCAAAAATATTTTCATTTTTGATGAGACGCCGAATGAAAGCAGTTTAATCGCCGGCAACCGAAAACCCGCGATTTCCCGTAAATCCCGTATAGTCGAATGTATACAAAGAAAGTAAGCAGGGAGTAAACTCATTTCCCGAACGATTTTTAAAATTATTTTTTCACCACTAAAACCCATGAGACTTGTAGTTTTCAAAAATATTTTCATTTTTGATGAGACGCCGAATGAAAGCAGTTTAATCGCCGGCAACCGAAAACCCGCGATTTCCCGTAAATCCCGTATAGTCGAATGTATACAAAGAAAGTAAGCAGGAGTAAACTCATTTCCCGAACGATTTTTAAAATTATTTTTTCACCACTAAAACCCATGAGACTTGTAGTTTTCAAAAATATTTTCATTTTTGATGAGACGCCGAATGAAAGCAGTTTAATCGCCGGCAACCGAAAACCCGCGATTTCCCGTAAATCCCGTATAGTCGAATGTATACAAAGAAAGTAAGCAGGGAGTAAACTCATTTCCCGAACGATTTTTAAAATTATTTTTTCACCACTAAAACCCATGAGACTTGTAGTTTTCAAAAATATTTTCATTTTTGATGAGACGCCGAATGAAAGCAGTTTAATCGCCGGCAACCGAAAACCCGCGATTTCCCGTAAATCCCGTATAGTCGAATGTATACAAAGAAAGTAAGCAGGGAGTAAACTCATTTCCCGAACGATTTTTAAAATTATTTTTTCACCACTAAAACCCATGAGACTTGTAGTTTTCAAAAATATTTTCATTTTTGATGAGACGCCGAATGAAAGCAGTTTAATCGCCGGCAACCGAAAACCCGCGATTTCCCGTAAATCCCGTATAGTCGAATGTATACAAAGAAAGTAAGCAGGAGTAAACTCATTTCCCGAACGATTTTTAAAATTATTTTTTCACCACTAAAACCCATGAGACTTGTAGTTTTCAAAAATATTTTCATTTTTGATGAGACGCCGAATGAAAGCAGTTTAATCGCCGGCAACCGAAAACCCGCGATTTCCCGTAAATCCCGTATAGTCGAATGTATACAAAGAAAGTAAGCAGGGAGTAAACTCATTTCCCGAACGATTTTTAAAATTATTTTTTCACCACTAAAACCCATGAGACTTGTAGTTTTAAAAATATTTTCATTTTTGATGAGACGCCGAATGAAAGCAGTTTAATCGCCGGCAACCGAAAACCCGCGATTTCCCGTAAATCCCGTATAGTCGAATGTATACAAAGAAAGTAAGCAGGGAGTAAACTCATTTCCCGAACGATTTTTAAAATTATTTTTTCACCACTAAAACCCATGAGACTTGTAGTTTTAAAAATATTTTCATTTTTGATGAGACGCCGAATGAAAGCAGTTTAATCGCCGGCAACCGAAAACCCGCGATTTCCCGTAAATCCCGTATAGTCGAATGTATACAAAGAAAGTAAGCAGGGAGTAAACTCATTTCCCGAACGATTTTTAAAATTATTTTTTCACCACTAAAACCCATGAGACTTGTAGTTTTAAAAATATTTTCATTTTTGATGAGACGCCGAATGAAAGCAGTTTAATCGCCGGCAACCGAAAACCCGCGATTTCCCGTAAATCCCGTATAGTCGAATGTATACAAAGAAAGTAAGCAGGGAGTAAACTCATTTCCCGAACGATTTTTAAAATTATTTTTTCACCACTAAAACCCATGAGACTTGTAGTTTTCAAAAATATTTTCATTTTTGATGAGACGCCGAATGAAAGCAGTTTAATCGCCGGCAACCGAAAACCCGCGATTTCCCGTAAATCCCGTATAGTCGAATGTATACAAAGAAAGTAAGCAGGGAGTAAACTCATTTCCCGAACGATTTTTAAAATTATTTTTTCACCACTAAAACCCATGAGACTTGTAGTTTTCAAAAATATTTTCATTTTTGATGAGACGCCGAATGAAAGCAGTTTAATCGCCGGCAACCGAAAACCCGCGATTTCCCGTAAAATCCCGTATAGTCGAATGTATACAAAGAAAGTAAGCAGGGAGTAAACTCATTTCCCGAACGATTTTTAAAATTATTTTTTCACCACTAAAACCCATGAGACTTGTAGTTTTAAAAATATTTTCATTTTTGATGAGACGCCGAATGAAAGCAGTTTAATCGCCGGCAACCGAAAACCCGCGATTTCCCGTAAATCCCGTATAGTCGAATGTATACAAAGAAAGTAAGCAGGGAGTAAACTCATTTCCCGAACGATTTTTAAAATTATTTTTTCACCACTAAAACCCATGAGACTTGTAGTTTTAAAAATATTTTCATTTTTGATGAGACGCCGAATGAAAGCAGTTTAATCGCCGGCAACCGAAAACCCGCGATTTCCCGTAAATCCCGTATAGTCGAATGTATACAAAGAAAGTAAGCAGGGAGTAAACTCATTTCCCGAACGATTTTTAAAATTATTTTTTCACCACTAAAACCCATGAGACTTGTAGTTTTCAAAAATATTTTCATTTTTGATGAGACGCCGAATGAAAGCAGTTTAATCGCCGGCAACCGAAAACCCGCGATTTCCCGTAAAATCCCGTATAGTCGAATGTATACAAAGAAAGTAAGCAGGGAGTAAACTCATTTCCCGAACGATTTTTAAAATTATTTTTTCACCACTAAAACCCATGAGACTTGTAGTTTTAAAAAATATTTTCATTTTTGATGAGACGCCGAATGAAAGCAGTTTAATCGCCGGCAACCGAAAACCCGCGATTTCCCGTAAATTCCCGTATAGTCGAATGTATACAAAGAAAGTAAGCAGGGAGTAAACTCATTTCCCGAACGATTTTTAAAATTATTTTTTCACCACTAAAACCCATGAGACTTGTAGTTTTCAAAAATATTTTCATTTTTGATGAGACGCCGAATGAAAGCAGTTTAATCGCCGGCAACCGAAAACCCGCGATTTCCCGTAAATCCCGTATAGTCGAATGTATACAAAGAAAGTAAGCAGGGAGTAAACTCATTTCCCGAACGATTTTTAAAATTATTTTTTCACCACTAAAACCCATGAGACTTGTAGTTTTCAAAAATATTTTCATTTTTGATGAGACGCCGAATGAAAGCAGTTTAATCGCCGGCAACCGAAAACCCGCGATTTCCCGTAAAAATCCCGTATAGTCGAATGTATACAAAGAAAGTAAGCAGGGAGTAAACTCATTTCCCGAACGATTTTTAAAATTATTTTTTCACCACTAAAACCCATGAGACTTGTAGTTTTCAAAAATATTTTCATTTTTGATGAGACGCCGAATGAAAGCAGTTTAATCGCCGGCAACCGAAAACCCGCGATTTCCCGTAAATCCCGTATAGTCGAATGTATACAAAGAAAGTAAGCAGGGAGTAAACTCATTTCCCGAACGATTTTTAAAATTATTTTTTCACCACTAAAACCCATGAGACTTGTAGTTTTAAAAATATTTTCATTTTTGATGAGACGCCGAATGAAAGCAGTTTAATCGCCGGCAACCGAAAACCCGCGATTTCCCGTAAATCCCGTATAGTCGAATGTATACAAAGAAAGTAAGCAGGGAGTAAACTCATTTCCCGAACGATTTTTAAAATTATTTTTTCACCACTAAAACCCATGAGACTTGTAGTTTTAAAAAATATTTTCATTTTTGATGAGACGCCGAATGAAAGCAGTTTAATCCGGCAACCGAAAACCCGCGATTTCCCGTAAATCCCGTATAGTCGAATGTATACAAAGAAAGTAAGCAGGGAGTAAACTCATTTCCCGAACGATTTTTAAAATTATTTTTTCACCACTAAAACCCATGAGACTTGTAGTTTTAAAAATATTTTCATTTTTGATGAGACGCCGAATGAAAGCAGTTTAATCGCCGGCAACCGAAAACCCGCGATTTCCCGTAAATCCCGTATAGTCGAATGTATACAAAGAAAGTAAGCAGGGAGTAAACTCATTTCCCGAACGATTTTTAAAATTATTTTTTCACCACTAAAACCCATGAGACTTGTAGTTTTAAAAATATTTTCATTTTTGATGAGACGCCGAATGAAAGCAGTTTAATCGCCGGCAACCGAAAACCCGCGATTTCCCGTAAATCCCGTATAGTCGAATGTATACAAAGAAAGTAAGCAGGGAGTAAACTCATTTCCCGAACGATTTTTAAAATTATTTTTTCACCACTAAAACCCATGAGACTTGTAGTTTTAAAAATATTTTCATTTTTGATGAGACGCCGAATGAAAGCAGTTTAATCGCCGGCAACCGAAAACCCGCGATTTCCCGTAAATCCCGTATAGTCGAATGTATACAAAGAAAGTAAGCAGGGAGTAAACTCATTTCCCGAACGATTTTTAAAATTATTTTTTCACCACTAAAACCCATGAGACTTGTAGTTTTAAAAATATTTTCATTTTTGATGAGACGCCGAATGAAAGCAGTTTAATCGCCGGCAACCGAAAACCCGCGATTTCCCGTAAATCCCGTATAGTCGAATGTATACAAAGAAAGTAAGCAGGGAGTAAACTCATTTCCCGAACGATTTTTAAAATTATTTTTTCACCACTAAAACCCATGAGACTTGTAGTTTTAAAAATATTTTCATTTTTGATGAGACGCCGAATGAAAGCAGTTTAATCGCCGGCAACCGAAAACCCGCGATTTCCCGTAAATCCCGTATAGTCGAATGTATACAAAGAAAGTAAGCAGGGAGTAAACTCATTTCCCGAACGATTTTTAAAATTATTTTTTCACCACTAAAACCCATGAGACTTGTAGTTTTAAAAATATTTTCATTTTTGATGAGACGCCGAATGAAAGCAGTTTAATCGCCGGCAACCGAAAACCCGCGATTTCCCGTAAATCCCGTATAGTCGAATGTATACAAAGAAAGTAAGCAGGGAGTAAACTCATTTCCCGAACGATTTTTAAAATTATTTTTTCACCACTAAAACCCATGAGACTTGTAGTTTTAAAAAATATTTTCATTTTTGATGAGACGCCGAATGAAAGCAGTTTAATCGCCGGCAACCGAAAACCCGCGATTTCCCGTAAATCCCGTATAGTCGAATGTATACAAAGAAAGTAAGCAGGGAGTAAACTCATTTCCCGAACGATTTTTAAAATTATTTTTTCACCACTAAAACCCATGAGACTTGTAGTTTTCAAAAATATTTTCATTTTTGATGAGACGCCGAATGAAAGCAGTTTAATCGCCGGCAACCGAAAACCCGCGATTTCCCGTAAATCCCAATCCCGTATAGTCGAATGTATACAAAGAAAGTAAGCAGGGAGTAAACTCATTTCCCGAACGATTTTTAAAATTATTTTTTCACCACTAAAACCCATGAGACTTGTAGTTTTAAAAATATTTTCATTTTTGATGAGACGCCGAATGAAAGCAGTTTAATCGCCGGCAACCGAAAACCCGCGATTTCCCGTAAATCCCGTATAGTCGAATGTATACAAAGAAAGTAAGCAGGGAGTAAACTCATTTCCCGAACGATTTTTAAAATTATTTTTTCACCACTAAAACCCATGAGACTTGTATTTTAAAAATATTTTCATTTTTTGAGACGCCGAATGAAAGCAGTTTAATCGCCGGCAACCGAAAACCCGCGATTTCCCGTAAATCCCGTATAGTCGAATGTATACAAAGAAAGTAAGCAGGGAGTAAACTCATTTCCCGAACGATTTTTAAAATTATTTTTTCACCACTAAAACCCATGAGACTTGTAGTTTTCAAAAATATTTTCATTTTTGATGAGACGCCGAATGAAAGCAGTTTAATCGCCGGCAACCGAAAACCCGCGATTTCCCGTAAATCCCGTATAGTCGAATGTATACAAAGAAAGTAAGCAGGGAGTAAACTCATTTCCCGAACGATTTTTAAAATTATTTTTTCACCACTAAAACCCATGAGACTTGTAGTTTTCAAAAATATTTTCATTTTTGATGAGACGCCGAATGAAAGCAGTTTAATCGCCGGCAACCGAAAACCCGCGATTTCCCGTAAATCCCGTATAGTCGAATGTATACAAAGAAAGTAAGCAGGGAGTAAACTCATTTCCCGAACGATTTTTAAAATTATTTTTTCACCACTAAAACCCATGAGACTTGTAGTTTTAAAAATATTTTCATTTTTGATGAGACGCCGAATGAAAGCAGTTTAATCGCCGGCAACCGAAAACCCGCGATTTCCCGTAAATCCCGTATAGTCGAATGTATACAAAGAAAGTAAGCAGGGAGTAAACTCATTTCCCGAACGATTTTTAAAATTATTTTTTCACCACTAAAACCCATGAGACTTGTAGTTTTAAAAAATATTTTCATTTTTGATGAGACGCCGAATGAAAGCAGTTTAATCGCCGGCAACCGAAAACCCGCGATTTCCCGTAAATCCCGTATAGTCGAATGTATACAAAGAAAGTAAGCAGGGAGTAAACTCATTTCCCGAACGATTTTTAAAATTATTTTTTCACCACTAAAACCCATGAGACTTGTAGTTTTAAAAATATTTTCATTTTTGATGAGACGCCGAATGAAAGCAGTTTAATCGCCGGCAACCGAAAACCCGCGATTTCCCGTAAATCCCGTATAGTCGAATGTATACAAAGAAAGTAAGCAGGGAGTAAACTCATTTCCCGAACGATTTTTAAAATTATTTTTTCACCACTAAAACCCATGAGACTTGTAGTTTTAAAAATATTTTCATTTTTGATGAGACGCCGAATGAAAGCAGTTTAATCGCCGGCAACCGAAAACCCGCGATTTCCCGTAAATCCCGTATAGTCGAATGTATACAAAGAAAGTAAGCAGGGAGTAAACTCATTTCCCGAACGATTTTTAAAATTATTTTTTCACCACTAAAACCCATGAGACTTGTAGTTTTAAAAAATATTTTCATTTTTGATGAGACGCCGAATGAAAGCAGTTTAATCGCCGGCAACCGAAAACCCGCGATTTCCCGTAAATCCCGTATAGTCGAATGTATACAAAGAAAGTAAGCAGGGAGTAAACTCATTTCCCGAACGATTTTTAAAATTATTTTTTCACCACTAAAACCCATGAGACTTGTAGTTTTCAAAAATATTTTCATTTTTGATGAGACGCCGAATGAAAGCAGTTTAATCGCCGGCAACCGAAAACCCGCGATTTCCCGTAAATCCCGTATAGTCGAATGTATACAAAGAAAGTAAGCAGGGAGTAAACTCATTTCCCGAACGATTTTTAAAATTATTTTTTCACCACTAAAACCCATGAGACTTGTAGTTTTAAAAATATTTTCATTTTTGATGAGACGCCGAATGAAAGCAGTTTAATCGCCGGCAACCGAAAACCCGCGATTTCCCGTAAATCCCGTATAGTCGAATGTATACAAAGAAAGTAAGCAGGGAGTAAACTCATTTCCCGAACGATTTTTAAAATTATTTTTTCACCACTAAAACCCATGAGACTTGTAGTTTTAAAAATATTTTCATTTTTGATGAGACGCCGAATGAAAGCAGTTTAATCGCCGGCAACCGAAAACCCGCGATTTCCCGTAAATCCCGTATAGTCGAATGTATACAAAGAAAGTAAGCAGGGAGTAAACTCATTTCCCGAACGATTTTTAAAATTATTTTTTCACCACTAAAACCCATGAGACTTGTAGTTTTAAAAATATTTTCATTTTTGATGAGACGCCGAATGAAAGCAGTTTAATCGCCGGCAACCGAAAACCCGCGATTTCCCGTAAATCCCGTATAGTCGAATGTATACAAAGAAAGTAAGCAGGGAGTAAACTCATTTCCCGAACGATTTTTAAAATTATTTTTTCACCACTAAAACCCATGAGACTTGTAGTTTTCAAAAATATTTTCATTTTTGATGAGACGCCGAATGAAAGCAGTTTAATCGCCGGCAACCGAAAACCCGCGATTTCCCGTAAATCCCGTATAGTCGAATGTATACAAAGAAAGTAAGCAGGGAGTAAACTCATTTCCCGAACGATTTTTAAAATTATTTTTTCACCACTAAAACCCATGAGACTTGTAGTTTTAAAAATATTTTCATTTTTGATGAGACGCCGAATGAAAGCAGTTTAATCGCCGGCAACCGAAAACCCGCGATTTCCCGTAAATCCCGTATAGTCGAATGTATACAAAGAAAGTAAGCAGGGAGTAAACTCATTTCCCGAACGATTTTTAAAATTATTTTTTCACCACTAAAACCCATGAGACTTGTAGTTTTAAAAATATTTTCATTTTTGATGAGACGCCGAATGAAAGCAGTTTAATCGCCGGCAACCGAAAACCCGCGATTTCCCGTAAATCCCGTATAGTCGAATGTATACAAAGAAAGTAAGCAGGGAGTAAACTCATTTCCCGAACGATTTTTAAAATTATTTTTTCACCACTAAAACCCATGAGACTTGTAGTTTTCAAAAATATTTTCATTTTTGATGAGACGCCGAATGAAAGCAGTTTAATCGCCGGCAACCGAAAACCCGCGATTTCCCGTAAATCCCGTATAGTCGAATGTATACAAAGAAAGTAAGCAGGGAGTAAACTCATTTCCCGAACGATTTTTAAAATTATTTTTTCACCACTAAAACCCATGAGACTTGTAGTTTTAAAAAATATTTTCATTTTTGATGAGACGCCGAATGAAAGCAGTTTAATCGCCGGCAACCGAAAACCCGCGATTTCCCGTAAATCCCGTATAGTCGAATGTATACAAAGAAAGTAAGCAGGGAGTAAACTCATTTCCCGAACGATTTTTAAAATTATTTTTTCACCACTAAAACCCATGAGACTTGTAGTTTTAAAAAATATTTTCATTTTTGATGAGACGCCGAATGAAAGCAGTTTAATCGCCGGCAACCGAAAACCCGCGATTTCCCGTAAAAATCCCGTATAGTCGAATGTATACAAAGAAAGTAAGCAGGGAGTAAACTCATTTCCCGAACGATTTTTAAAATTATTTTTTCACCACTAAAACCCATGAGACTTGTAGTTTTAAAAATATTTTCATTTTTGATGAGACGCCGAATGAAAGCAGTTTAATCGCCGGCAACCGAAAACCCGCGATTTCCCGTAAATCCCGTATAGTCGAATGTATACAAAGAAAGTAAGCAGGGAGTAAACTCATTTCCCGAACGATTTTTAAAATTATTTTTTCACCACTAAAACCCATGAGACTTGTAGTTTTAAAAAATATTTTCATTTTTGATGAGACGCCGAATGAAAGCAGTTTAATCGCCGGCAACCGAAAACCCGCGATTTCCCGTAAATCCCGTATAGTCGAATGTATACAAAGAAAGTAAGCAGGGAGTAAACTCATTTCCCGAACGATTTTTAAAATTATTTTTTCACCACTAAAACCCATGAGACTTGTAGTTTTAAAAATATTTTCATTTTTGATGAGACGCCGAATGAAAGCAGTTTAATCGCCGGCAACCGAAAACCCGCGATTTCCCGTAAATCCCGTATAGTCGAATGTATACAAAGAAAGTAAGCAGGGAGTAAACTCATTTCCCGAACGATTTTTAAAATTATTTTTTCACCACTAAAACCCATGAGACTTGTAGTTTTAAAAATATTTTCATTTTTGATGAGACGCCGAATGAAAGCAGTTTAATCGCCGGCAACCGAAAACCCGCGATTTCCCGTAAATCCCGTATAGTCGAATGTATACAAAGAAAGTAAGCAGGGAGTAAACTCATTTCCCGAACGATTTTTAAAATTATTTTTTCACCACTAAAACCCATGAGACTTGTAGTTTTAAAAATATTTTCATTTTTGATGAGACGCCGAATGAAAGCAGTTTAATCGCCGGCAACCGAAAACCCGCGATTTCCCGTAAATCCCGTATAGTCGAATGTATACAAAGAAAGTAAGCAGGGAGTAAACTCATTTCCCGAACGATTTTTAAAATTATTTTTTCACCACTAAAACCCATGAGACTTGTAGTTTTAAAAATATTTTCATTTTTGATGAGACGCCGAATGAAAGCAGTTTAATCGCCGGCAACCGAAAACCCGCGATTTCCCGTAAATCCCGTATAGTCGAATGTATACAAAGAAAGTAAGCAGGGAGTAAACTCATTTCCCGAACGATTTTTAAAATTATTTTTTCACCACTAAAACCCATGAGACTTGTAGTTTTAAAAATATTTTCATTTTTGATGAGACGCCGAATGAAAGCAGTTTAATCGCCGGCAACCGAAAACCCGCGATTTCCCGTAAATCCCGTATAGTCGAATGTATACAAAGAAAGTAAGCAGGGAGTAAACTCATTTCCCGAACGATTTTTAAAATTATTTTTTCACCACTAAAACCCATGAGACTTGTAGTTTTAAAAATATTTTCATTTTTGATGAGACGCCGAATGAAAGCAGTTTAATCGCCGGCAACCGAAAACCCGCGATTTCCCGTAAATCCCGTATAGTCGAATGTATACAAAGAAAGTAAGCAGGGAGTAAACTCATTTCCCGAACGATTTTTAAAATTATTTTTTCACCACTAAAACCCATGAGACTTGTAGTTTTCAAAAATATTTTCATTTTTGATGAGACGCCGAATGAAAGCAGTTTAATCGCCGGCAACCGAAAACCCGCGATTTCCCGTAAATCCCGTATAGTCGAATGTATACAAAGAAAGTAAGCAGGGAGTAAACTCATTTCCCGAACGATTTTTAAAATTATTTTTTCACCACTAAAACCCATGAGACTTGTAGTTTTAAAAAATATTTTCATTTTTGATGAGACGCCGAATGAAAGCAGTTTAATCGCCGGCAACCGAAAACCCGCGATTTCCCGTAAATCCCGTATAGTCGAATGTATACAAAGAAAGTAAGCAGGGAGTAAACTCATTTCCCGAACGATTTTTAAAATTATTTTTTCACCACTAAAACCCATGAGACTTGTAGTTTTCAAAAATATTTTCATTTTTGATGAGACGCCGAATGAAAGCAGTTTAATCGCCGGCAACCGAAAACCCGCGATTTCCCGTAAATAATCCCGTATAGTCGAATGTATACAAAGAAAGTAAGCAGGGAGTAAACTCATTTCCCGAACGATTTTTAAAATTATTTTTTCACCACTAAAACCCATGAGACTTGTAGTTTTCAAAAATATTTTCATTTTTGATGAGACGCCGAATGAAAGCAGTTTAATCGCCGGCAACCGAAAACCCGCGATTTCCCGTAAAATCCCGTATAGTCGAATGTATACAAAGAAAGTAAGCAGGAGTAAACTCATTTCCCGAACGATTTTTAAAATTATTTTTTCACCACTAAAACCCATGAGACTTGTAGTTTTAAAAATATTTTCATTTTTGATGAGACGCCGAATGAAA